>JAZHYW010014371.1:0-24792 GCA_037355805.1 Ixodes ricinus | reverse complement strand
GTTTGAACCCGATTAATCGCCACCCTTTAATCGATTAATTAATCGATTAGTCGGTCTCGTTAATTTCCATGCATAATAATTTTAGACAGTTAAAATTAATATTTGTTTTCTATTTTTGCATTTGGTGAATATGAGGTAAAGGGCGGAATATGCAATTTTTATTATGAAGCAACCTTCATGTGTAGTTAAGAACAGCTCAAAGGCACTCACATTCACATATCATTACTTCAGTTGCATGAGGTAGAGGCTCGTTGATATTCCCTGGCTATATCGACCTCCTTTGATTGTTCACACTAGTCTCTGCTGCGACAAACGGGCATTCGAGCGGCGTTGAAGCAGCCGGGAAACGTGCAACGTTCTGCACTTCTCAGGAGTGGAGTAACGTGACACCGTGACTTAGCTGTGACGACATTTGTCGCCACTTCAAGACCGCTTTCGATGTAAAGTCGGGATAAAATGCCAAATACACCAGTCTAAGACGCGTTCGAGACGCCGTACTTCAGTGGTCCCACGGTTTTGCGTCGCACCACACGGGCGCTTCGGTGATGCCGGCTCGGAGACACTATAGGGAGCATCTTGCCATTCTTTGCAAGACCCCACTAGCCATACGAAAGACAGCCTGTAGACACTGTCTGACGCTTTGCATTACCTTGGTCGTAAAAGAAACTGTCTTGAGACATGTTCGAAGCATGCGACATGAAGCGATTCTCGAACATGCTTGAGACAAGTCCGCAGATAATTCTGCTATCATGTCTGCAGAGAAACTCTGTGCCTCTTGTATGACGTATGAGTAGCGTAACAGCGGCTTTGTGTGCGGACACTACCGCTTTCCGCGTAGTGTGCCGAATCCCCGACAGACCGGTGCCGAGACTCGTCGGGAAGCAGATTTGGTCGGACCTCTTCGGGATCGTCAACGGAACTCCGACGTCTTCCCTGCCAAGCTTGGTTGAGCGTCTCGTCGGCAACCTTCTTCTCCGAAGGAGCGCCGGTAATGCGAGTAACCGCGAACTGGCCTTTTTTATATCATTAGGCTTTGCCAAACGTATAGTGGGGACCCAGGTGGGTTAAGCCAACAGCACCTACATCTCAAGAAAAAAGGGTGTAAAGGGTGTATCGTTACACCCTTTGTCCCATATAATACACCCCAAAACTTCAATTCGACGTACAACGCCCTACAGTCGAACACACGGCCCGAACATTTTAAGAGGGGCTTGATAGCCGTGTGGTACAACTGATTAAAAAGGCTAATGTACGTTTTACTGACTACAAAAAACATGATCGGGGTTTTCGTGGCCCTACTGTAAAAACTCGGTGTTTTTTTTTAGGTGGTCTTTGATACGTACTTTAGCTATTTAAGAAGTTATATTGCACCGTTATCAAGCCCCTCGTAAAATTTGGGGCCGTCTGTTCGACTATAGGGCTCTGTACGTCGAAATGAAGTTTTGGGTGTATTATATGGGACAAAGGTGTAACGATACACCTTTACACCCTTTTTTTTAGAGTGTAATAATCATGGCCTGCGGAGATCCTCCTCTTCCTCCATGGAACAGTCAGACGCCGCGGTCGAGAAGACGAAGGACTGGACTCCGATCGTGGCAGACGACAATGCCGAAAATCCAAGACTCCACGAGATAGAAAGACATATGAGCGATGAGGACGCTGAACCTCACATCGCGGAATCCATGGATGCAGGTTTCACGACTGCGCGCAGCAAAAAAGCAACTAAAAGACGTTAAAAAAAAAAAACGGACGCCATGTCAAACTTATTAGAAGGGACTATCTTTTCCACTCAAAGTCACCAAACAGGACTCACGGGTGTATTTGCTCCAAAGGACTCCACAACTGTCCTAACAACGCTGAATAGCGTCAAACTGTCACAAGCTCTAGAGAATTCCATCCCAACCTGTGTAGTCCTAGTTAGATAAAACGCTCGCCTCAACGTCATCGCTGTTCACACACGGAACGGACAAGCGACAAAACACTCCTCCAACTCAAAAAGCTTGTGTGTATATATATATATATATAGTAAACGATTTATTTTTCGCGGTTCCAATAATTTGCGATTTAGGTCAAAGCTGAAGTTTCGAAAGAAGTCGCGGGTTCTAATTTTCGCGTCGCGTTAAGTGTTTACATTCCACCAGAATTGTTCGCGAGACCTATTTCTCGCGAATTGTAGGCGATTCGCGAAAATGAGGTCCATGCGAAAATTAAATCATTTACAGTAGATCACTCTCATCAGATACTGGTTCTGCACCCTCCACCTCTTCCGTATCCTCTTCCTCCTTCGTACCCTCCTCCTCCCTCCCCTCCCCTTATCCCCCTCCATACCCTCCCCTCCTCCTCTGTATCCTCCCCTCCTCCGACAGCTTCCCCTCTAAATTTAGCTGGAAAATTGACGCCACGTGATATCAAGACCAATTCAATTTCCCCGCAAAATTTAGCGGGGAAAATGACGTTACATGACTTGGTGTCACGTCACCTATGAACAAATTGAGTTTCTGATTTAGCGGGAAAATTGACGCCGTGTGACTTTCACACCAATTTAATTCCCCGCTAAATTTAGCAGGGAAACTAAAGTGCTGTGTAGGCTTGTGACGTAAAAGAATGCAACACCAGCGCATTCAGTTTCCCCACTAAAATTAGCGGAAAAACTGTCGTTACATGACCTCAACAGTCAACACCAATTCAGTTTCGCCGCTAAATTTATCGGGGAAACCATGACGTCCAAAACGCAACGCGCGCGGCTACGCCGACGCCGATGGCGACGCCGCTCAACGCGAAAACAAGCGCCTAAAATGCGCACTAAAAACAAACAAAAAACATACAAAAAATGGCTTTATAGCGCAAAGGTGACATGAACATAGTTCTTGAAAGTGTCAAGCAACAGCCTCACTCCCTTCGCACTGCTGCCACACTTTTGGCGTACCAAAGGGTGCGCTTCAAAGGCGAGCCAAAGGGCTCGGTGAATGCGAAGAGCAGCGGCTCTACAGGAAACGGCTGGGCTACAGAAGGCTCGTTTTTTCCGACGTTTCAAGTTTCAAGAACATTTCTTGAAACTAACGTAGGACAGAAAAGAGAACAAGAAAGTAGGAGACCAGCACTGTTCTAACGTCATCTCCCACAAGGCAAAGCTGATGTTAGCGAAAGCAACAAAAAGCCAAGATTCCACTGCCCCCCCCCCAAAAAAAAACAAAAACAAAAAAAAACGGTGAAATTGAGCAGGAAGATGTGATCCCCCGAAGACGCGAGCAATGTCCGAGGGTTCTGGACACAGTGTGATGCAAGCAACAAAGGGACTGGCAGTGCCTGGTATGCGAAGAACTTTGGAGTCAAGCAGCCCAGCATTCAGGTATAGATCGAGTGCATGGAATGCAAGGAGTGGGCTCATGAAGAGTGCGTTGGAACTCACAGTGCGTTACAAGTTCTTTTTTTCTTTGCAAAAATAATGGTTGGGGTTGTGTGGATATTTGTACAGCGTGTAGTTGGTCAGCCATTTCAAAGTAGCGACGAGTCACTCGCTGTAGATGAGCAATTTTGCCAGTGCAGTACAACCGCTTGCCTGGGGTCTTTAACGTGCACCATGCAATAGTGGTACACGACCGTACGCCGGTACGATGCTCATCCAGATCGAAACGCGTGGCAGGGGTGGGGAGTGAAGCCAGGATCTCTGGGTTCTGCAGCACGAGCTTTCGCTCCACGTGTTCCGAGCTGGTGTGCGCTAGCCCACTCGGCCACCGATCCCCTTCTTTGCAAAAACTGAACGCATATCAGGTTTTTTAAGTGTGTCTCATTGTACCCCACTATGTTGTCTCAATTTGCTCCACAGGGCGCGGCAAAATGAGACTTAGTGTGACTTTCAGATGTAGTTTTGTTTAATGTTTCGCTTGCTCCACTTACGTAATATTTACTGAGCACAGATGCAATACATCTAAGAACCTCCTTATGCTGTTTTTAAGTATTAAAGCAAAAACAAAACAATTACCATTGAAATTAAAATTGTTTGTCTCATTTTGCCCACTTTACCCTAAACCAAAGTCTTTCCGCATTCATCGACACCCTTCAAGACCCCACAGGTCGCACTACCCCACTAGAAGAGCGACGCCTTCTCCACTAGCATACGCCTGCTTTGACGCAGGAACGCGACTTTGTGGAGCACGACTAGCACGCCTAGCACAACCTCTCATTATCTGGCAGTGGGACTGCCGTGGACTCCGGAAAAAACGAAACCTGCTTTTCAATTACATGATTTTCGTAGGTACTGATCCCGACATCCTCCTCATTCAGGAAGCTGCGGGTGCCTTTTCTCTACGGGGCTACGACATGTTTGCTCAACCGAGCATCACCCATCGTTGCCCCACTGGTGGGAACACCCCCCCCCCAAACACACACACGCACACACTATGACGCTCACTTTCGTGCGCAAAGGTCTCCCCGCTACCCAAGAAGAAACCACGCATGTCAGCACCCCCACTCAAGAACATGTCACAACCACCACTCTAATAGGTGATCATCGTCTCACCATTATCAACGCGTATTTGACCCCTAATCAACCCTCCTTCTATGAGACTTTAACAGCCCTCATCTCGCCTGGGGCTACAACCGCGTTGTGCCACTTGGTCGCAAATTGACTTCTTTCACCAGTAATCATCACCTCACTCTACTTCGTGAGCAGAATACCCCTACACGCCTGGGTGCGGCTCAACAGTCGGACACGTCCCCGGACCTCATATGAATTCGAGGACCTCTACGAGCGACTTGGGAAAACACCGAGGACTCACTCGGCAGCGATCATTACATCCTCGAACTGCGCCTCCAAATTAGTTCTCAACTTCTCGTACCCAGCGTACTGGCGCCGCCTATCCCCGGACCAAGCTCACCAAATGGCCCAAGGCCCGAAGTGAACTAGACAACATTGACACCAGCCACCTGTCCGCCGAGGTGTGGGAAGCCACAATACTCTCCACGATAAGCCAGCACACCAAGGACATTGGACGCACGGACCCCCACATCGAAAGCCACCTCATTTTCATGTGGAATGAACATCGATCGCGCTATCGTCAAGAGCTGGCGCCGCCGTAAGCAGAACACCACCCTCCGAGACCGAATGGACGCTCTCAACCAAGGATGCCAAGACGTACTATGCTGACACCCTCGCCATACGGCACTGGCTTGACCTCTGCACCAACCTCAACGGCCAACTTCATACCCCCGGGTTCGGAACCTGTTCCACACCCTCCTTGGCAAGGCCAAACCACGACAAACTCTTCAAAAACTTCTGCTAGCCCAATGCCTCGCTCCTTTCATCCTCATAGCAGAAATCCGCAACACATTTTTGCCTCCTTTCTTCTCGCGCCGTACTCAGTGCTCACTATATTTCGGCACCAGCGTATAGATCTCGATACAGCTATCAATTCGAAATTTCTATCGGCGAAGTCTGAATGGCATTACCTAAACTTAAACGTCGTACGGTCCCGGGACCCGATAACATTACGAGCACAATGCTCCGCAACCTTTCTCACTCCAAAATAGATGAGCTCTTGACACACATCAACCGCGTCTGGACCCCCGGAAATCTCCCAACGGAATAGAACTTGGCTCATGTGATCCTGCTCCAAACCCGGCAAGCCTGCGATCACTCCTACAAACCTTCGTCCCGTCTCCATGACCCCATGCATTGGTAAATGAACAGAAAACATGATCTGAACCGCCTCGACAGGCATCTTGAAGCAGGAAACAACCTCCCGCACACCTTCATCGGGTTCCGTAGACACGTCAGTACGCAAGACATAGCGTTTCGCATCTAAGGAGATGTCTTCGCACACCCGAGCACTACCCAACTCCGCACTTAAGGAAGCATTCGATAACGTTAGCCACGAAGTCATCCTCTACAACCTCCAAGAAATTCAGCCAGGCACGCGCCTCTTTAACTATATCAGAGATTTTCTTTCTGACCGCAGCGCCCAGATCTTTGCTCCCAACAGTCAGACCCTCTGCCCCCTTCCCCATCTCCCGCGGAACGCCGCAAAGCTCTGTCCCTGTCCTCTGCCTTGTTCAACCGCAATATAAAAAACCTTCCCTCCAAGCTCTCATCCGATCTCCACCACGCCATCTATGCCGACGACGTCACCATCAAGTGCTCCCGCGGAAACCCGGATACTCAAGAATGTACCCCTCAATCATAACCGCTCAATCTGTTGGTCTCCAGTGCTCCCCGAAAAATCAGAATGCGTTGTAGTGCTCAATCATAACCGAAAACAAGCAGACCATTATTGATCCCTCATCACTCTCAACGTCAATGGCCACGCCATACATTCGTCCACACATTCGAATCTTGGGTGGTATAAGGCAGCAAGATGGAAAGAGCACTGTGTGGACCAGTGCAGTGACTAAACAAATCCACCTGATTCAGAACATGCTCCGCAGAATCACTCGCCATACTCACGGTCTCAAAAAACACAAGCTCCGCAAGGCTGTGGATGCTACCGTCTACTCCAGAGTCCTCATGCCCTCCCTACCTTCTCCTCACAAAAACAGAAATCCACAAACTTGAAACCACCCTTCGGAAATGCTCTGCACGAAACTCGACGTGCCCTCCTACGCCCCCAACCGCCTTATTGCGGTCACCGCTCTCCACAATACCCTCGAGGAGAAGACAGAAGCCCACCTCGCAGCTCAACACCACCGACTTACCAGAGCCAACCAAGGCCGAGCCATTTTGTCTTCTCTCAGATGCCCGATCAGCCACCTCCCAGCCCGCTCCAAAGAACCCCCCCCCCCCCCCCCATGTGACACGATTCCCCATATAACGGTCAAGCCATTCCGCGGTACATGGACCCCGCCTTGGACTCCGGAGAACGCCGGAGCAGAGCACTTCATCTGCTCACCCAACAGCGCGACACCTATTAAACGGACATCGCCTTCACCGACGACATCTCTACCACCGCTACAGTCGGTCCCCAAGCGGAGACAAACCGACCATTCGCATGTGCCCTCCCCTACAGCACCAGAGACGCAGTCCATAGCAGAATCTGCTCTCTTACAACCCCGGGGGATCGGTGGCCGAGTGAGCTAAAGCGCACACCCAGCTCGACGCGCGTGGAGCGAAAGCTCGCGCTGCAGAACTCAGGGATCCTGGGCTCGAGCCCCACCCCTGCCCGTTTCGATCTGGATGAGCATCGTACCGGCGTGCGGTCGTGTATCACTACTGCGTGGTGCACGTTAAAGACCCCAGGCTAGCGGTTGTACCGCACTGGCTAAATTGCTCATCTACAGCGAGTGACACGTCGCAACTTTAAAATGGCTGACCAACTACACGCTGTATAAACATCCCCACAACCCAATTTTTTCTTACAACCCCATCTACTAACTCCATCACCATCCGCTCCGATAGCCAAGGAGCCCTCAGAGACTTCGCCAGCAACTCCATATCGGCAGACATCAAACACGAACTGACATCTTACATGACAGCCCACCCCCATCTCCACGTCTTTCTCGAGTGAGTCCCCAGCACCACGGGAGAATAGGGAAAGAAGGGGCCCACGCCCACGCCCCCGCAAATAAGTCTCCGAGCGACCCTGAACCCTGGCCCCCTGACTACAATCCCAAAGAAAAGTGCGTCGCACATCGGAAAAGTCGACGACAATGCTTGAAGGAACTCCGACTGCCTCACCGCACTCTTCCCCCTCCTACCCCCAACCTAACATGCCGCGAGGGTACATACGTTCGCCAAGCAGACACACTCTCCCTTCCGTGCGATATAATAACATACCACGTTATGAATCGCCCCGGCACCAGTCCCTTTCAGGTCTGTGGCGCGGCAGCGCAATTACCCTGCTTGGGTAGCACTACAGCCGGTAAACAAATACACCACACCACAGTGCATATATGCCTGTGAGGAGCGCAAGTTCCTCTGCTTTTGGGGGGGTTGTGATGACGTCAGAGCGCCGAGCTCTGATTGGCTCTGACTGAAGGATAGTGGGTAGACCTAGAGGCAGCCAGCATTGAGGTCTACCCACTATCCTTCAATCAGGGCGAATCAGAGCTCGGCGTCCTCACGCCACCACAACCCCTGCAGAAGAAACAAACGAACTTGAGCTCCGTATTGGATTAATTGAAAGTGACCACATATTATCCTTTCAGAAACATCAAAATATCCCCTTTTTCGCAACTCTGATCTTGCCAAAAGCAAGTAAAAGTTTGGCTGGTTTGTCGACCAATTTTTGCGCTCTTACGGGACTCTGCTGAACTTCCTTCGCTCCCCTGCGAACCGCAACTCTCCAGAACAAATTGACAGCAAAGTAATTGTGTAGTGTGTCTGTTTAGACAGCAGGAAGTAAGTCAGCCCCGACGGGAGTCTGGTGTCTCCGCTACAAATGAGAAATCTAGCCAGCGCAGAACTAGATCTTGAACACCGATACGCGACCGCAAGCCAGTACAATGCTCATCCAGATCGAAACGGGCAGGGATGAGGTGAGGACTGACCTTATGGTCCCTGTGCTTTCGCTCCACCCACTCCGAGCTATGGTACGCTAACAGGCTCGGCCACCGATCCCCCGTGATAACGAAGCCGCATAGCACTGGATTTTTGGCGTCACGTATATCAAGAAGGCCAGTGCGGGGCACGGGCACAGATTGAAATGCTACAGCAGCGTATACGGTTCGGACTCGTGTTCCCACCGAGTGCACACGAGTCTCGGCGGAACGCTGAAGCCGCATTCCTGCTCAATTTGTGCCCAGTGTCGGCCTTATTTAGGCGACGCCGAAAATTCATCACTGCGGCTTTGTACCTACATTTCGTTTCACCTTCAATCCAGTCACAGCCAACGCTACGAACCGATGGGACCAATTCAACAGCGCCAAAAGCACAACGTCGTAGTGTTCGTCATGTCTCCGTATGTGCTCTATCATCGCTAAACCAACCAGGGAAGGCCGAGTGACTCATACGATCTTAGTATGTGTGTTCGTGGTTGTATGTGATCGTGCATTCGATTGCGCTCAGGCGTATGATGATACGAAGTATACGAGTTGATGCTCTGCAGGTCCTTTGTAATCGAATGTAGGGGGCGCTGACTGACAGCCGGTGCGTGTCCCATCTTTTTTCTTGGTCTTCTTGCTTCTGTAGTAATGCAGTTGCGCGGCGGCGCAGTCAAGAACAGCTTATTTCGTCATGTTTGCTTCCTTACCGGAAAAGGTCGAAGGTTCCGTTGACACGGAACATTGCTGGGCTGACATTCTCGAGCTTGCTCCGCGTCTCTATCGACCACGACGCACTCAATGACGCTCTCAAGCTGTCACGCTTAGTATAGGGAAAAGACAGGTAGGGCGAAGCAGGCGCGAACAAAGAGTATTGCCAAGTCTTATTGCTCGCGCCGTCATCCAATCGTCCTGCGCGCATCCAGCAGGCACCCCCGCGCCCCGCACTCCCTCGCACCTCTTTCATCGGCCGCCAAATACCACACAACAGGCGCAAACAAGAGGTGAATAGGGAAAATAGTTTGACTGTCGCTCGGAGCCGGCGTAAAATGGAATCAGATGGAAGCGACGAGAGAACGGTAGAGCGAAACGTATACGCATTCTCGGCGGTTGCTTCCTATGCTTCGCTTCAGCTTAAAGCGCCAATGAGCAGCCAGAAACGAAGAAACTCTCCCTCGATTTTCCATTCGGAAAGAGAGAGCACCCACCTCCGTTCCTACGGGAAGTAGCTCAGAGACCCGCTCATGTGGGGTGGGGAGGAGAGAAGAGTGCGACAGGAAATGAAGAGAATTAGACTGTGAACCGATGTTCTGCCCGGCAGAAGACGATTGTGCATGTCGGCCTTGAAGTCCAGACGAGGGCCGGCGCTACGAGTTGATGGGACGAATCAAGCGGCGTCGGTCTGAGGCGCAAGTCACCGGGCCTTTTCCGTTTACGATTAGTCCAGCGATGATAGAACACGCACAGAAACACGACGAACACCACCACGTTGGAGCGCTTTTGATGCTCTCCGATCGTTCCCATCAGCTCGTAGCGTGGGCTGCGTCTGAACTTCAACGAAATATAGACCAAGTCAACTCACTGATGTCACGCCACTGCGGTGGCGCTGCTGTCGGTAATGCGCATGCGCAGACGCATCACTTTTCCTGAATTTGTTTTTGCGCATGCGCAGTGCCCCCCCCTGGTGTGGGCAAAGCGGGCTTCTTTATAAACACTGTGTTGGTGCGTAGTGCCCTTTGCCCCGCTAAGCTATAAATCTATAACTTCGTTTCCCCAAAAGTCAGAGCGCAGTCAAATACTATACGCTTCGTTTTACTACATTCTCAGTTTCACTCATCTACAGCGAGTGACTCGTCGCAACTTTGAAATGGCTGACCAACGAAACGCTGTCTAAATATCCACACAACCGCAATTATTATTTATTCCAAGTCCGGCCGCGCAGCCGACGCTGCGATTCGATGAAGTGAAGCCAATCGAGCCAAGTCAAAAGGGCATCGTCACGGCGCACTCGTCGTCTTTGTGGGTTTGCTAACGCCGACTAGACCAAACACTCACTCATACACCCACAAAGAAAACAAGACCAAGGTGCATTCACCGTACACGTGCTTGGTTTAGCCGGTGATAGAAAACGCGCAAAAACTACGGTCGGTCTCATCAGTCACATCGCATCCCGAGCCAATCGGTCTAATCAGTCCAATCTCATCACCGAGCCAATCAAGCGGCCCCAAAAGTTTGGCACCATTTTGGAGCGGCTAAATGCAACTTTAGGAGCACGAGCTTGTATCGGGTAAGCTGGGGTAAAATCAGACGCTGGGTAAAATGCGAGAGTATGTGTTTAGTGACATCCATCTCCTGTAGACAAGCAATCTGTTCAAACTTCACCGAGAGGCGCCATGACCCGTACACTTCGCGTGTTTAAAATATGAGAGCCGTCGGCAAGAGTGTTCCGGAGAAGATGAAAAATGACTCAGTTGAGGTTGACGTGTTTACCCCCGTTGAAAAGGCACGAAATTCAGCGCGAGGTTTTGCTTCGAGACGTGCACCCCGGTTTACACCAGCTATTCTGCCAAAGTAAGCTTTAATTTTATTGGTATGCTGTATTAGCTCCATGCCGACCAAATTTTAGCGATATGTGGTTGCGTCTTTAACGAAATAATTATTTACATAACGGGATACGCGCGGGGCAAAACGCGACAATCTGGCAGTGTGCGACGCGCACGCGTGAGTCTCCTAATTGCTCCAGAGCCATATTATATTTCCCCCGGTGTCTCGGATGGTCCCGACGTATAAAAGAAAAACAACAAGGGGCTTCATAGCGCGAAAGTGACAGAAACAAAGCTCTTGAACGTGTCAAGCAACAGCGTCACTCCATTCGCACTCCTGCCACACTTTTTGGCGTACCAAAGGATGCGCCTCAAAGGCGAGCCAAACGTAAAAAGCAACAACTCTACAAAAGAAAAAAAAGAAAAAAATATATATATAAGGATTTTTTCTGACGATTCAAGTTGCATGAACATTTCTTTCATAGGCAACATGGGATAGAAAAAGGAAACAGCAGGTCAGAGAGCAGGTCAGAGAGCAGCACTGTTCTAACGTCATCTCCCCACAAGGCAAAGCTGATGTTGGCAAAAAGAACCAAGAACCGGCCCTCCACTGCTCAAAACCACCCCCTTTCCCCCCTACCACCCCCCAAAAAAAGTGAAATGGAAGAGATAGATTATTAGGGAGTTTTCGTAGACCGCGCTCTCCCCTCCGCTAAGCCCTCCGCAACGAAGAAGCCGCTACCGCGCCTGCGCGCCGATGGCCTCGGCTGTAGAAACCCGGATCTCGTAGCGGGTTGCGGAGAGCGCTGCGGGACAGCGGAAACGATTTACGAAAACTCCCTATTATTGATCTCCCGAAGAAGCGCGCAGTGTCCGAGCGTTGTGCAGACCATGCGATGCACACCACAACCGACTGGCAGTGTCTGGTATGCAAAGGGGGGTTGTGGGGATATTTATACAGCGTGTAGTTGGTCAGCCATTTAAAGTTGTGACGAGTCACTCGCTGTAGATGAGCAATTTAGCCAGTGCAGTACAACCGCTAGCCTGAGGTCTTTAACGTGCACCACGCAGTAGTGATACACGACCGCACGCCGGTACGATGCTCATCCAGATCGAAACGGGCAGGGGTGAGGCTCGAACCCAGGATCCCTGAGTTCCGCAGCGCGAGCTTTCGCTCCACGCGCGTCGAGCTGGGTGTGTATGCAAAGAACTTTGGAGCCAAGCAGCCCCGTATTCAGTATAGATCGAGTGCATGGCAGTGGGCTCATGAAAAGTGCGCTGGAGCTCACACAGTGGGTTTCAAGTGTTTTTATTGCAAAAATCTGAACGCGCATCAGGATTTCTAGGTGTGTCTCATTGCACCCCATCACGTTGCCTCATTTTGCTCCACAGGGCGTTGCAAAATGAGACATTACGTAGCAAGAATTTGATTCCTCCAATACTCAACTACGAGCTATTCCGTGCGCTTGAAAACACCAGACAAAAGGCAACAAGAATGTTATGTCGAGAGTTCAGGCTTTCGTTGAACAAGCATCATTGCAGCAGCAACTTTTAAAACACAGTTTCATTGATGGAGAAAAGAGCACAAACATCTGTGAGTGTTAAGGTATGGATCAAAGGTAGACCGGATTGTTTTACAGTGAAATAATGTTAGAATGCATTTGTTGATCACAAAATTGAACATTTCGCTGAAGTTCTAAAGGTTGCATAAAACTAGAATCTTTAGTTATGTTAAAAATTGAGCCTTTTATTTAATTATAAACATCGATAAGACTTAATTCTCACGCATTCTTGTACTAATGCCAATGAGCAAGTAAGCAATAAATATACCTAGTTTAAAAAAAAAAGATCCAGCTTAACTCGTCAAGGTCATTCCCTCTCATCCATTCGACCACTGCAAAGGCTAGTTTGCTTGTACTGTAAAACCCTTATATGTTCGCGAGCCATTTTTTTCGCGACTTTCGCGAATTGAAAAATTCGCGAAATTTAATGGCCCCGATTATGTCCTCTGTGACCGGTTCGCGAAAAATACCAGCCGCGAAAAGTAAAGTGTTTTACAGTAACTTTTATTGACATCATCTTTCAACAGTTGAGAGCGTATATGGAGATGGAAGCTGAATGCGGGATTCGACAAAACAGATTAAAACTACGGTGTCACCCAGGTAAACCCAACCAAAGTTATTTAAAAACCTCGTTGCACTACACAAGTTTCCTAGAATATCAAATTCGAAAAACAAGTCACGACCAATGACGCACGCAGCTGGACAGGATATATTGTAACCAATATAAACTGGCCGGTGTTTTCTTTTCTTTCTTTCTTTTTTTTAAATTTTTATTTGCACGGAAAGTTGTCAGGTTAGTATTCCAGAAATGTCATCTTTTCTCATTGTTTTTTTTTTTCGTCATCCGACGCGTGTTTGTTTACACAGCGCCTCCGCTATAGTTACAAAATGCCTGTCGGCTCCGAGCACTGGCAAGCGGAAGGGAGAGGGCAAATAATACGCGTGGCTGCCGTGCGGTGGAGCCACCTAGGCGCACAAACATGCCGTGTAGTGAAGCCAACCATCTCTTCTGTAGGAGATTCAAAGATGTCGCCCAGCAGCGCCGATAGCAAGAGATCTAAATGCCCTTAACCGACAGTCTAGAGCTCGGGACCAGTTCGCCGTTTTCAGGGGAATATTACTTCTTGCTTTTCCTACTTTTCACACGCACACGACCGGGCGCCAACTATTTCTACGCGCGCGATCCAAGGTGACCGCAAAGCCCCAAACTGCCGCCGAAGCAGACGGCCAAGCGGCCAAGCGTTCGCGCTGCACAAGCGCGGCCTGACCGTACTTGTTTCGTAGTTTCGGTATTCGGAAAAGTGTTCCCCATGTAGTTAAAAAACATATATGATATATCTTCAATATTAATGTGAATACTACATGCTAAAAGAAAAACAAAAAAACGGATGTTTGTCTGGCGGTGCCACCTAGCCTTTCGTGCATGTTGTGAGGTGGAGCTTCGGGCCTGGACACCTCTTGGAGAGAACCCGACAGGCATCGAGGAGTGTGCGTCCCCTTAGCACGTGGCAGCACTACAGCGAAGCGAGATACCCAAAATCGCAATGTCTACATCCCGGGTGTTGCCTCTCTGCAGTGCACACTGGTTTTAGCGCGGGGAGAAGGGCACTCAACGAAGCTAACTAACCTGCCTGAACAAACCAGGGACAACAAGAAATAACGGCGGAACTCCGGAGAGCTGCCAGTATTCGACACGAAAATCTAATAGAACATCGCGTTATTTCGAGCGATAAAACAGCAAATTTCGGAAAATGCGTACAAGGGCACAGTAACGATCCGGGAAATGTAGCGAAGCCTGAGCTATCTATTCCTGTATTGAGAAAGCAAAATTAACTGTTAGTGCAACGTTGGCGCAAATTCCTCTCACATTGGGGTGAAAATGTAGCAGAATGTAGCGGGGTATAAGCACTTTGACGCTGTTTGGCGTAAAAGGCGCAGCAATCGCATCACCGTTGGCTCCATCGGGTCGTAACATCGGCTGCGGGCGGACCTTGTGTGAAACGGATCGTTTAAGTCGGAGAGCAGGGGAGCTATGTTCGACAAATGCTTCGTTTCTCCTAAAAACAGAGCAGATGACGATATCGCGTCTGATTGGCTAGAGGCTAAAATGACATAGCCTCTAACCAATCGAACGCCATATCATTACTTCCGTTTCTTTTAGGAGAAACGAGACATTGGTCGAACATAGCCCTGCAGACGCTACCGGCCAATGGAAACCGTCGAGCGGTGCCAAGTCCGCGGAGTCCCGTCGTTCGCCGTCTGTCTTTTGTGCGGGTAATCGTCGACTGAGCCTGTCCAGCGCGGTGAACTCGCCGTGACGTTGAGCTTTTAGTCTCTGCGGCTACGTTGTTGCGTTGTAGTGATTTTTAATTTTCCAGCCCTCGACAACGTTTCGACGTTTGGAGAAACGAATTTAGCGGACATACAAACACGGACACACGCATTAAAAGCGCAAAAATCACGGCGCGTTCGGTGTGCTCGATTGGTTTTAGCCTGCGACGGGACACGCGCAGCAAAAGAACGAACGTCGAACGCAACGCCGTGACGTTGCGTTTTTAGCGTGGTCAAGCAAAGTGGTGTATACGGCGAGCGAGTGTTCTAGAATGCGTCTTCGGCGCGTCGGAACGTAAATAGGGGTACGCCAATCAAGTAAGAACATTATAGAGAGCACATAGATAACGCGCAAGAACGAAGCCATCATGCATGCTCGAGACGTGATTGGTTGACGTCGGGGGTGAGTAAACGCACCTGGGCGCCTTTGGGGGGTAAGCAAACGCCCAAGGTGCCCAAGGAGCGAGGCGATCTTACACGCCGTATACCTGTTCACACGTGATAGGCACCCTTTTTTTTTTTTTCAGGGCTTCGTATTTTATACAGTACTGCATCATCGCGGACTATCCTCTTAGCTTCGTTTGCAGCACATTTTCCCAACCAATATCACCCGCCACTCATCTTCAATATCATCGTTCTCGTCTCATTTATTCGTATTCGTCGCTTCGAGTTTCCTTCTCCTACCCCAGCACAGAGTAGTTAGGAAAACCAATTGCCTCACCGCCTTTCTTTCCGCCCCTCAATCGCTTGGATTAGTGTTAAAACTCTCCTCTCCCATCACTGCATGTGGTGGCAATGTAACCGCGTTCAGTGACCTTGCGAAGTAATCACGAGTAAGGTTCATCGTCGTTTCGCGCGGTCCCTAAAGGGGAATTGATCAAAAAAGGCCGATGAATGAACCGTACAATCGAAAGAGGACGAGGTTAAGAAGAAAACAGCGCCGAATAAACGCGCGGACGAAAAATATCGAGGAGAGGGCGCTCCGCGTGATAATTTATTCGGCGCTGTTTTTCTTGAATTATGAACCAGCTGGCCCAAACCACCATCGATTGATAAAGGTTAGAAGCTGCCGAAAGACAAAATCTCTCGGCGGCTTTCTAACCTCTTTCCGCATTCGATCGTACGGTTCATTTTCAGATTTCGACTATCGGAATGTAACGTATAAACCAGACATTCCTATATTTAAGAGTATGTAAAGTCACAGGTCGCAGAACGACTGAGAGTAAGCCAAACTTGGACAGATCTAATTGTGCACTTCAGTGTTCCCAAAGTGAAGGTCCCAAGCTGTCGGGACCCCAAAGGGAATCGCGAAGCAGCTCGGGAATCAAAAAAAAAAAATACAAACTCGACTTCACTGCCGTAACACGATGAGTAGAAAATGTCAGCGACGCTCTTTTCCTTACTTTTTCTTTCGTCACTATCTTTTATTGACTGACAGTATTTTCTTGTGCGGATGAATTGTAACTCTCATCCAGGGAACTAGCCTCCGAATAATGCCCAACCACAATATTGAGGTTATATTTAGCGTTGTCTTTTTTCGGTAAATGTCCAAAAACAGGGGCGGATGCAGGAATTTCCTGAGGGGGGGGGGGGGGGGGGTCAGGTGTTGGCCAGCGTACCATATGTTTAGGAACCCCTCCCTTCTCCTTCATTTTACGGCCTAAATTTTACACATAAAGAAATCAGAGGGGGGTCAGGACATCCGGACCCCCCTCAAAATCCACCCCTGTCCATAAACCCCAAAAACTAAGCCTCCGAGTCGGTTTTATCAGAATCAGGGAAAAGCCGAAACATACCAAATTGGAGCTTCCATTGAACAAGATAAACCCAATATTCACAAATACAAAATAAAAAAATAACTGTACAGTTTTTTTTAATCACACTATTTTTTGTGTTGGTTTTTTTTTTTAAGTATTCGGGTTACGCGCATCATCCCCGAGGGTAGCCCGTGCCCTAAGTTTTGCCCGAATTTTCGTTCAACACTAAAAATCGGCACCCATAAACACCGAATCTGCGGGGGAAAATGAACCCTGAAAAAACACCCTCGAATTCAAAGAAAAATAACCCCCGAAAACAGGGAACCCTATAGTTATATTGAGTTAAAACCAGAAAGAGGCAGCTAGCCGAACCCGACGAAGCGTTTAGGCGGTGATAAACTTTCTGCACGGGTTTGTCCGTCGTAAAGGTAGACCCTTTGAATTGCCTTCTTTCCGATCATTCGCTGGAGGGATCCCAATAACGACCGTGGTTTTCCCCAGTGAATTACTTATACAACGCTATTTCGCGCCTTGATTTCCCCTCGTCAAACATCCTCCTCGGAGGACCTTCGAGGAGAATGAAATAAACAATAAACATAGGAAGGAATGATTCTTCCCGCCCATTTCTTTCTTTATCTCTTTACCTTATAGAAGCGTCCGCGAACAGTCAAGTTCCCCGCACACCATCGGTGCTCTTTTCCGGCGACCTGTCGGCTTCTTTTTCTCCCCATGGTCGTCGTGACGATTGCCGGAAGGACGCTCTTCGACCGCACTGCCGGGACTTCCGATTCCGACCCGTTAGTTCGCCGACGCATCGACAGACTCCATCCCCTGGCTCCGGGAGGCACACGCTCCCTTTAGAGGCACCGACCGTCGCTTCCTCTCGCCTCTTCGTGCCTCCTCTCTTGTGGGTTTAGTTGATACCGCAAACCGCCGAACTCGAAAGTTCAACTCTACTCCACTTCAGTTTAGGTCTGACCAAAGTCACGCAGGCAGCGCCAAACGCGCTGCCTTTGTTCTTTAGCTTTCACCGGCACATTTCCTGTGGATTTAGTCGGACTTCGAGCGAAGCGAACATAGCTGAGCCCCCCAGCTTTCTTGCGGCGGGTGCGGCAAGCGTCGCCTCCTTGCGTATTCGGAAAAGCTTGCGGAGTAAGTTGACAGGCCAGCGCTCTGATTGGGGCCTCTTCAAGGACGTCACATGGCCTTTAGTCGGCTCTTAGATTTGCTTACGCTTGTCAAGTGGGACAATCTGGGAGCCGGCTAAAGGCTAGCGCGTGAATCAAGGCGGGGTTACCTAAGCCCCCTTCCATTCCCCTCCCCTCCTTCCTCCCTCCTCCTCCTTTTCCTCCTCCCTCCCCCCGTAAACTAGGCGATGTGACGTTCATGAAAACGCGCCAACGAGAGTGCCGAAATTAGCGTATTGACTTACTCCACAAGCTCTCCCGAAAAAGCCGCCCGGTTGCTATTCGCGACTCCAACTAACTATAGGTGGCGCCACTCATTTTCCAAGATGGCGGGTTTAGTGAGGGTCAGAGATGCGTGCCGCTGCTGAGCCTGTCTAGTGTGCTGGCTTCACTGAGCGACATAAATTATTTCTGGTAATACGAGGAAGCTAGGGTGTTATGAGCGCAGGTCACCTCTTTAACCTGAAAACAAGAACGGTGTTTAGCGTATTATTTACGGAAGGATGCGCGTTTTAATTCTGGAGCGAAACCGAAACTTACCTCTATTTTGGATTTAATTTCTCGATATAGGTCTTAATTTCGGATTCTTTCATGACTCAAGATGTGTCTCACATCGTAATTATTTACTTAGAAAAGTTGTTCGCGGAAACTTTATTTTGTGACATACATGTTCGATCCAGGCTGATATTTGTAGTTGTTGAAAAAATCAGTGCTGATATTTGTGCGTTCTCGCTGCCTTTTTCTCGCTCAGATAATTGTCATGGGAAATAATGAACTGCGGGCCTTTTAATTGTTTTTGGGTATTTAGATGATTAATTGGTTTAACATTATTCCCAGCACAAGAATAAGAGAATAATTCCAATTTTTACAATATGTCCAGGAAACGCATAAATTAATAAACGCTGCTCTCACTGCAATAACCCAAAGACGGAATCCGAGTCAGACAGCTGAAGTGTGTGTGTGTGTGTTTTATAGCACCGCGTGACGCGTAGGACTTCATATTACATCCAGTGTTTGACTGTTTGTCTATCTTGATAACGATGTCAGAGTTTTTCATATGCTAAAAAGAAAACAAAATTATACCTTTCTGGAAAGACTATTATGGTTAAATAGCGTATTCTCGTGATCTTGGCGTTAATTGGAGGCATACATTGCCGCGATTTGTATTAATAATAATAATATTAAAATTCACATATTTGAATAAGTAATTTTTCAAGCTCTAATATATTTTGTTGCTTATGATCTAATTTTAAACGCGCGAAGAAATATGACAATGAAAAGTGTGCTAATTATCATCACTGGTGCCAATTGCAGCATTTTTAATTACCAATAAAATAAAAATAGTCTAAAATCAATGAAAACATTCTAGCTAATGTGAGAAATCCATGTAAAATTTCATTAATTGTGGGTAAAGTATATTGTGCTATCAAAGTCGCGACTTTTGACAATCGGCGAAACGTCCAAAGTCGCCGCCAATATACTTCCAAACCAAATGCCCAAAAGTAAAAAAAAAAATCTTTTTTTAATTATTAGTTTTTTCATAACATTTATTTACTTTTGTATTTGCTCGCCGTCGTTTTGCCAATCTCAGCCTTTCCAGTTCGAAGGAACGCCTACCTGCTTGCACGTCTGCTCACTGCAGCACGTTTCATTGGCGTTGGAAGCCGGTGAAACAGTAGTGAGTTTTAATATTGCGTATACGAGCGAACTCAAGCCCTGTGTGTTTGCGTTAGCTTTGCGTGTTCCACACTGCGCGTGCGCGGAGCCCAAAATTGCGGTCTTGGATGGCGCATGGCGATGAGGCGCACGCACAACGTGGGGCACGCAACTCTAACGCAAACGCACACCGCTTGCGTTTGCTTCTTTGCGCGATACTAAAACTCTCCAGTAAGGTACAATCCCATACCGGCTGCAGCACTACGTTGGGACAGTGAAGAGTGTTGTTTGCATTCGGAAATGACATTTCGCGAGCCATGATCGCGAGCAGTTCCGCCGTGCCCGCTGAGCAGGAGAATCGGGGGACCCTCACTAGAGCGCTTCCCGTTTCCGCCGCGGGAGGGCGAGCGTCGAGCTGGAGACGCGAATAGGTTGCCTCTGCAATTGACCGCAACCATGTCGTGCCGCACTCGAACGCAGTCAAACGGGAAATGCCTGAATGTCCTTTCGGGACAGTGTCGGCTGTTTAGAACAACCGGAAAAAACGTATCAACCGAGAACGTATCAACGAAGTTCTATGCTGCTGTGTGCCAACGCCTGCAAAGTAAAATGACGAAGTGCTCGGTTACCATCTCGTAACCACAGTTTGCGAATCTCACGATTTGGTCCTTAACTACTTTTTGTGGTATCTATAATTTTGTTTGGTTGTGTCATATATAGACCTTCAGACCCCACTTACTCATGGTATACAGTTAGTGGCAATATAAGATGGCCCCGTTTAGTGCTGTCCCAAAGGGTAAAATATCGCGTGACGTCCTCCGGCATGTTAAGCTATGAAATCGACCGCCATATTGCGACAGTGGGAAATGTGTCCCGGCCCGGCCTGAACACCGCTGCGTGTATCAGCTCGCACTACCACACCCCGGTAAGGGCTCATCCTTTTTGGAGGAGTCGTTCGAAGCATTCTATATCGGAAGGAAGCCGCGGCGCGTCAGCCACGGGTCAGTCGTGTCCTGCATATCGAAAACTACTAACCGTCCCTGAAGGACACATAAACAGTCGGCACAATTGACAGGAGCGACGAAACGAAAACAGAACGAAAAGCAAAGCCTAACTGAAAAACTTATGCAAATATGACACGCGCAACGAAAAGCGAACGATGACGTGTAGGCATAAAAGTGAAGTTCCCAAAAGAATCGAGCTGACTTGTCTAGCGCGAATACCGGGCGATGGACGGGGAGACAAATTAAAAAAAAAAAAAAAAAGTAAGAGGGAAATCTTTTATGGCTGCGTGCTCAACTGTAAGTAAGAAAAACGCTGGGCACCGCCCTTCAGGTAGCACGTTCCACCACTTCAGCGTTCGTGGCAGTCTGCAATGCAAACCGTTCGAGTGGATACACGGAATGTATGAGACCCTTTTCTTCGCAAACGCCACCAGGAGGTGCTCCAGTCATTGACGTCCCATGCAAGCTTCAGGGATCACTCAAAAAATGAGACAAAGCCCACGCCTAACACCGCTGGCTGGAAACGTCGATGAAACATCTGACCGCCAATTCTCCAAGCGAAGGCTTGCAAAGACGAGAGCGACCGGAAGTAGTTTGGGACGCAAGTACGATGGTAGTAATTCCGTGTTTGCCGACTTCCCGAAAGGTCTATACATAAATGCCTAGAATGCCTGCACAAGCACGCGCAGCGTACGCATGAAGGTAGCTTCGGCTTGCCTTTGCAACTACACGACTTGCACGCGGCAGACATTCCGGGCTTGTGTCTAATAGGATCCTGCACATGCATGCCTGCGGTCGGACCATCTTGCAGGTTTTACGTCCCAGACTCGCCAAGTTCGCCGTGAACCAGGACCGGAGGTTCTGGCTGCGAAAAACAGCGACAACCACGTCCACGTTGATCGGTACACTTCTTCGAGTAAACTTTTCGGCCTCAGCACTTTTCTTGCCTGTGGAAAGAACAGAACAAAAACCCAAAAGCAAGAAATGCTATACGCAAGCGATCCCGAACCTGCCGTCCCGCGATCGCACATCTTAAAAAAAAAAAAAAAATTACAGAAGTAGGAAGAAAAAGAAGACGTTATTAAAGGACTGCAAGCTACAATATAACGGCGGAAATTCGGCTCTGTCGTCTCGCGCTCTTCGGCTTCTGCTCGAGCGAGGCGCCCTCCCTCATTTCGCACGCGGTATATATGCTTCGACGCCCACTTGCGCAAACCAAGTAGCGGGTCTTCTCCTTACTTTTTGTCGTTTAGTTTCTCGCGCGGCGGAACGGGAAACGGCTGAAGTGAAGAAGAAGGCAACAATGTGCCCAGTTTCCGGCATCAGGAAAAGATGGGGGTGGTGAGCGCGGGCCGTAATTGGCTGATTTGCAAAATAGTGCGCGCCACCTATCGCGCAACGTTGGAAACATGGGTGCGAGGCTGGAAGGTGGTTGGAAAACAACTAGGCTTCGTGATGCATAGTTTGGTTTGCCTTGAAATACGTGGGCGTAAAGCTCGTGCACGCAAGCTGTACGTCCGTGCAGCCTCTTCTCCCTATCAGGGTTGCTGCAAAATCGACGTACCCGCGACAAAATGCGCGCTGCAGATCCGGCAGTGGTCGTTTGATTGGCTGCCATGGCGGTGAGCCGTCCGTGTTTCTTCTCACGGCAGCTATCCAAGCTTCTCTTTCGCAGGATACAACCTGGCCGAGCGGAAATCTAAAAAAATCGGCGTTCTCTCTGCTGTAGAAGTAATTCGTGCAACCAAGCGCAACACAGTGGGCCTGCATGACGGTAAGCAAAGCGACTCGAACTCTCGCCCGGCCGTACTCGCTCCGCGCCTCACTGTCGCAGCCTAGGAATATCCGGCACGCCCCGTTTGTTTTCCAGCCAGAAGCTCTGCTCGCGCACGCAGCTAGCACTGCAAATCGTGGATTGGATTATTCCTGGGATGGCTTGAGAAAAGAAAGGACGCTGGCCCAAGGAGGCGCGCCACTGTAATGAGCACGGCCTCGAGCCTCGTTCGAAGGCGCGACTCCGTTTTGCCGGGAAACTATGAGAGCTTCTTTTTTTTCCCACGGGGGCGGATGCATTGTCCTCCAGAGACTGAACCGTAATTGAGGCCAAATGCGCCGGAATGAGTCGCTTGTGCCGCAGTGTGCGGCCCGAGCACGGATCTGCGGACGCCGTCTTTCCTCGCTCGGATTGACAGTCCCGCCACACTCACCGCATGTTCGAAGCATAAAATAAGTCAACCATGCTTGGAACATGTGCTTGAGACGCGTCGCTCAGATATAAAGTCTGTCATCGATGCACCTGAAGCGAACACCGCGTCTTTTGCTTGCGACGTATGGGCCTTAGCGGCTTGAGTTCGCTGTACGAAACCGGCGCGTTCTTGGTGCGCGCACCAGGTTCGCTGTATGCGACACTAACGTCGGGATGCAGGGACCTCACGGGAGTGAAAGGTAAGACGAGGGCGCGAAAGTCTGGTTCCCACATTTGCACCCCTAGTGGCGATCGACTGCGCGTTCAAACCGCTTTGTGAGACGCTTTTGCGACGACAGAAAACATTGCAGGACACTGACGCCATCTATCCGGTCAACCTGAAACCCTTTCGATCTGCCTCAATAGACTGCAGGTTGTTCCTGTGCTGTATTCGCGAAATAAATCAACGCACAAAACTACGGTATGTCGACTATACAATTTCTATAATTATTTCGAGCCCATGGCACAAGACTGATGAATAAAGAAATGGAAACCTAACGGTTATCGTGCCTGCCTTCCACGCGAAAAGCCAGGGTTCGATTCCTGGGAGCGACGTGTCTTTTGTTTATCCCTGCAGTTTGGTTTTCTGGTAAATTCGAGAATCCTGTTGCTTGTTCGAGGTCCGAATGTTCTACGCGTCGAACATTCTACGCCGATTGTTCCAGAACCTCACGCGTGTACATAAGGGGCTCCGCTTGGCGAGCCGCAGTCAGTTTCGCCTCAGCGTTCGATCCTGCTGCTTCGCCGCTTTCGACGCCCGCGACGCTCTGCTGTTATCTTTTGTTTCCTTCTTTATTTTTGGGCACAAGTTCGCCCCATTAAACGTTTCAGTTTCCTCAGTTATTCCTTGTTTGTCACCTCGTCATTCGTGACATTTTGGTGGAGGTGCGGGGTACCGCATGTCCGTGCAGCGCACCCCTCAAGTTCCCGCAGTAAGAGTCCGAACCCAAGCTCCGGAGGACCCGACGAAGACCAGATCGAGGCCCGATCAAGTCGCCGCATCCAAGGTCTACCACCGGAACACGGACCTCTGCCACCCACGGTCAAGCCGAAGGAGACTACGATGGCCAACCAGGCGCAGACCCCGGCCGCTTCTGCCGTCGTATACCTGCCGGTCGCACCCAGAACTCCAACGCCTTTCCACGGAGACGCCCACGAGGATGTAGAAGACTGGCTGCATCATTACGAACGAGTGGCCCGCCATAACCGATGGACACCGGAGCAGTGCCTTCAGAACGTCTACTTCGCTCTGGAAGGCACGGCACGCACCTGGTTTGAGAACCACGAAGCGTCAATTTCGACGTGGGAAGAATTCCAGGCCGAGCTGCGACGCACCTTTGCCAACCAGCAAAGACGACAGCGTGCCGAAGAACTCCTGCGAGCAAGAACCCAAGGGCCGACCGAGACCGTCACAAGCTTCGTCGAAGACGTTCTCCACCTGATGAATCGCGCCGACCCAACCGCTCCCGAAGACAAAAAGCTGCGTGTCTTGATGCGCGGCGTGAAGGAAAACATCTTCGGTGGCCTTGTGCGGAGCCCGCCTACCACCGTCGAAGGGTTTATCACTGAGGCCACCAACATCGAACGTGCCCTTCAAGCACGGGCCTCACACTACCAGAGACTTCCCGGCTCCGCTGCCTTTTCGCCGTCCAGCTGCAACAACCCGGACATCCGCGACATCATCCGGGACGTCGTCCGGGAGGAAATCAAGAAGTTCCTGCCTGCTGCACACCAGCCTGCTTCGCTGTCGATAGCCGAAGTTGTCCGTGATGAAGTTCAACGGGCATTCCATCCTGAGGCTCCTACCAGCGTAGCAGCACCCGAGGAGCCCTCCCTGACCTACGCGGCAATAGCTCGGAGACCGGCGCCAGCTGCCCGGCAGTATTCCACACCCCCGCGACGTGAGCCAGAGCCACAGACCTTCCGACGTCGGGAAGGGCAGCCCCAGCTCGCCAATACTGAACAACCGGCGCCTAGGAAGACGGATGTGTGGCGCACGGCCGATCGACGACCGCTGTGCTACCACTGCGGTGAA
>JAZHYW010014370.1:0-19361 GCA_037355805.1 Ixodes ricinus | reverse complement strand
AATATAGAGAAAAAGATAAACGCGAGTAATTGAACGGGGCCCGAAAAAGGACGTTCAAAGCTCTATTCGTTAATTAGGCCAGTTTTTTTTTTCTGAAGATGGTAGGCGTTTTTTATTACTTACTACTTTCATATTGATGAAACTACGCCTCCAAAAAAACGATACTTCGGGAAAATAAAGATATTCTGAACACTTTATTTTATTTTATGGCTGAAATGTGTCGACATGTGTCCCTTTCATAACCCTGACATATGCGCGAATCGATTTGTTTATTTTTTTTTCATTTGGTGCGGGAGTTAAGTGTTAAGGAGCAAACATTAGCACTGTTGGAAAGCTTACTTATAGGTTCATACCTCTCATTATTTTTTCTAAAGGGCAAGGAGGTTCGAAGACATGGAGAGGTCATGAGGTCATTCGTTTGAAGCCTAATCATAAAGAAAACGTAAACGAGGAGAATGCAAACATCAACAAATTATGTAAACACCGAGAAACCTGGCGCAAATCACATATCACACACATTTTTCTTTTTTAGTTGCGGGGTGGTTGGGCGGCGGAACGAAAGTGTATGGCGTCGCGCGTCGCCGTGATGAGGCTTTTCTGTGTGAGCGGCTTCAAAAAGGGCACTTGTTCTCCTTCCGCTGGGACTTCGTTTCACCGGTAAGGGCCGCGTGCATTACATTTCGAATTTCGCATTAACGTGCAATAATTACGGAACCTCCGACGCTCACCGAAGTGAGAAAGCGACGAGTTTCGTTCCTCGGTCACCGTCGCGGCAATGACGACCCCATCGAAGAGGATCCGAGTGTGCGGACTCCGTGATTCCGTGCACTTGAAAGCAGATCACAAAAGCGTGTCGAAGGAAGTGTAGAGCCGGACTCATTCAGTGAGAGCTCATACAATGACATCTATTCTGGAACGCTTCCTTCCTACCAGCTGGTAAAAAAGAAAAACACACAGACACCTGGGACGTTTGGTGATGGAGGCGAATTTAATTGTAAGTTACAAAAACACATCGGGCGCGAACACGAGATGCTCGCTCTGCCCAGTGAGCGCGACAGATGTACAATGCTAGAATACTCATAAAAAAAGAGGAAAACTAAATTACAACCGAAAGGAAGCTGACGCGCACTCGTCGGCCGGCTAAACGTCTCAAAATGAGATAAGTCGCCAACATGCGCAAAGTGTGAAACTGATGTTACGCATTTTTCGCCAGCCACAATATCTGAAATATACTGCGACACGCTTGTACTGCTGAGATTTAGGTACATTTTTAAGCTCCTTTGTACGTAGCGTGAAGACAGACGCAATCGGCGCTCGATGTTTTTCTTCAGTTGCGATGTGCACCAACGCGAGCATCGGCCGACGTACACGAGCAAATAGATCGCGATCGCGCTTTGGGCGAGTGTCCAAGAGCGCACCTATGAACTCTCTGCCTTGCTCCGCTCACCAAGAACAAATGACGGTCGTCGATAATCACCGAGTTTCCAGCGAAGACGAGAATCGAACGACGACGCATACTCGCTCTCACTGTGCTCGCACCCGTCGAGCGCCCGTGACGTTATGCACCGCGTTTTCACGCGACAAGCTCTTTCGTGATTGGCTGTAGAACCATCAACAACCGCAAGCATCACGAGAGTTGGGCTTCCAGTTGAGGAGGTTTGTTTCGGTTTGGCGCGGGAGGGTGAGAAAGCGTGAGAAAGTGGCGAGCGTCAAGAGGCTATGGCTTGCGGGAGCTACGGGGCTGACGTCATGCCCTCTCCATGTCTTCTAACCTCCTTGCTAAAGGGCGATTCACACACTTGCTTTGAATCTGGCCGAGTGCGAGAGTTGGTATGGCAACAGCTGCGTCGGCTCCAACAAAACCGGTTTTTACCCTGTTTTGTTGGAGCCGACGCAGCTGTTGCCATAGCTACCCTCGCACTCGGTCGAACTCAACGCAAGTGTGTGAATGGCCCTTAAGTGTCTGTCAGCAAAAGTGTTCAAAATAGCTAACCCAGCCTGCAGGCATGTCAATTTCACATTGTTCCCAGCTTTGTTCACATTTGAAGCGGAAACAACGGGCAAGTAAATATATATTGTGTTACACGCTGAATTGCAGAAGAATTTACGGAACACCATAATCTTGTCAGTAGATGAAAAATGGTGTTGCTGGCGGTAGTAAATCAGTACCACAATATTACATTTTTGTATGTTAAGCTGTTCACATATACACAGGCATAAGGCGGCAAATCACAAAAAGAAATTACATTTTCTTCTATAAACTTTGTAATATAACAAAATAATTCTATATCCCGCGTAACTCTCATATTTCCTTCTATTTATTTCTGGTGACAGAACTTGTACACGTCCTTGCTTTCCGACATCGACAGAGCGAATGGCGGGGAGCAAGGACGCCTGCGATTCCTGCTTTGCTCAGTTATTTGGCAGAGAACATTTTTTACTAGTGAGGTACGTTGCTGGGCTAGTCGCTTCATCTTAGTTAAACATATAAAATAGCGCAAAAAAGACAGGGACACGAAGTAAACAAGAAAAGCGCTAACTTTCAACTATTTTTACTCAGGAAGAAGCAAAGCATATGTACATACGCAAATCGGCAACACCTGCAACTATCAAGTCAGTATTTGATTATGCAAAAACTGAAATTAATTTCCATTAAGCACAAAGCACAATTGACGGGTCAGTGACACATGCCGTCCCACATTTCTTGATAAAAAACGCCTCCAAAAGTTCACGAGGAAGGGTCTCGCGGCTTCTCCCAGAATCCTGTTCTGCTGAAGTCGCGGAACACTTCCACAAGTGTTACCAAGTATCGGCAAATGCGAGCCATATTTACTTTGTACTGGTAGCGCGTGTTTACGTGCTCGATCATGAATGCATCGCCCCGTCTGACCGATGTGGACCTTTCCACAACTCAGTGGAATGTTATACACTACACCCACTGTACAGTTCACGTAAGGAGTCACGTGTTTCTTTTCACATGGCCGTTTTGCTTTCTCGTCAGAAATGCGGGGGCACAACCCAGCCAACTTCTTTGAGGCAGAGGAAACTACGGGCACATCGTACTTGCTTGCTACTTCCTTCAAGTTGCGGGCAACGTTTACGTATGCTTTGCGTATATATGTATATATATGTTGTATATACATATCATATGCTTCGCGTTTTCCTGAGTAAGAATAGTTGAAAGTTAGTGCTTGTCCTGTTTACTTCGTGTACCTGTCCTTTTTTTGCGCTATTTTATATCTTTAACTAGTACTTTTTACATTGCACGTATGTACTCGCCAGTTCCATTGCAAGTGCTTCGATATTCAGACAGAAGAGTACATCTTCATGCAGTCTGAAAAAAGCAGCTACAATTGCGGGGATTTTTCAAGGAGCGCCAATTGTGGGCCGAGGATTGTTGGCACGGAATATGATGGCGAAGCTACGCCCCACAACTGAGAGCACAAAATCCAACATCGGCGAAGTGGCGAAGGGGACAACAGTGAATATCCATTATGTTTCGCGTTTTACCGCAAAGGCCTTTGTGCAATTGGTGACCACGTGAAAAAATAGATTTTGAACATTTGCAAAAAAGGTGGCCTAAGATAGAGGAAATGCACTGAGACACTTATCAGTTAGCACAACAACACATGGACTCTTTTTAACGTTTTAAGTATGCTGGTTATTGTCTGACATTTTATTTTATCACCTAATGTTTAACAGGACGAAAACCTAGTGCTCATCCCTAGACTTATTACTGGAACTCTCTTAACTCTAAAAAAGGAAAAAAAAGAAACTTCGGAGGAAAGCAGCATTTGTGTGTTCCAACCAACGTTACTAGAACAACTCAGTTGGAGAACTGCCATAGAGCCTACTCTGAAAAAGGGGCACCGATCCGTACTCGAGAACCGAGCTAATGGCGATCGCAACGCCACCACATCTTCCGCAGCGGCTACTCGGTGAGCTGTACGGCTGCTTGTATTGGTTCGGGAGCATCGCATTCGGTAGCGTCCACTGTGACTGTTCTATTTTGACTTTAATCGGCCATTTTGGCGCCGAAACTTATACAATGGAAGGGGTTTCAGGGGTACCAACCCCGTGTCCCAAGCGGACGCGCCGCGATTTACTACCGAGGTTAGGATGCGCCCAGGTCGGGACGCGCTACCTGAAATCACCGGTGGGACATGGTTGTATAAAAACAATATTAATTGTGCCGCAAAACCTGGTAAACTAAAGATTTTAGAAAACATCACGCGCCTGTCATTTTGTACTAAACTCCAATAAAAGTTAATAGAAAAATAGTTTTTTTCCGTTTGTTTTTACGCAAAACCATGCTTTCTAAATGCTCAAGGTGACCACCGTAAAGAAAAAGATTGAGCCGCCATCTTGGCACCTCCAGCCTAGGAGTTCCAGTACTCTGGGAACATTCAGTGACTCTAGCAGTAGCCATATAAGGCAACTTTCGTGTTTCAACTGGTCGCTAAAGTGTGGCGCTGTTATCGTAGTTAGCTCGGTCTCGGTGGACGCCAGCGGTCCAGGTTTCAACGGTGAGTTTCCCCAACTGAGTGTTCTAGTGACGTTGGTTCGAACTAACTGCGTTTGTCTTAGTACGTTATTCGAAAAACCGTTTTATCTTTAATCTTACGAACGTAAACGCTGGAATTAACCGAAACTTTATTACATGCGCCCATTTTTTTTTTCTTTGCGGCGGTCACAACCTGAGGAAGGGGCGGTCAGCGGATACGCGGAACCGGAAGTAATCGCTCTCTTCCGGATCGAGGCTTTTCTTCCAAACTTCCGGAACGGGTTCGGAATTATCTGGCCACGGCTCGCGCCGAAGCCGTCTCCGGGCCGCGTGCGCTCAGGTAGAAACGGCAGGTCGGTCAACTGGAAGAGAGAGCTCGCCGGTGTCCCGACCGGACTGTCGTTCGTTATCCGGGAGTTGTCCCCGAGCCAAACTGGCAGTAGTGGGAATATCGTAATGAGAGGATGACGAATATCACTTTCAGTTTTCTTCGTATGCGACAAATTAAACTTGGAATCGATACATTTCGATTAATACTTATCTACTATTGTCTTAGATGCCTTTGTGCGGTGCTATACTTTGTTTCACTTTAAGTGCAGCCGACGCTACGATCGAAAGGAGCCAATCAAATAATGCCAAACGCGCGTCGTCACGGCGCTTGTTAGTTTTGTGGATCACCGGCTGAATCAATAACGCTTAAAGGAGTCATGAAACGATTTTCCAACTTTTTCCTGTTTAGCTTTCCTTCTCAACTCATAAATCGCTCATTGTACCAAACAATTCAAGAAGACGGAAAGGGGGAGTCCCCTCTTGCTCGGACTCTCGTTTGTGTACCCGGACACAGCCATTCTCCCCTAGAAGATTAGCCCGTCGCTGAAAATTCAGACGAAAGTTGCTTTCCCCACCCGTTCACCCCGAAGCTGACAGTGCTGTGGAAGCTACGTGCTCGTTGGGTTGGCCACACTTTTGCCACGTGATCACGCTCTCTCGCGCATACCCACGCGCAGAGAATGGGGTCAGGTGATGAAAAGGAGGCGGCTGATTGGTCCGGCAAGCGCGTAGGTTCCACCGCATTGTCAGCTTAGGGGTGAAGGAAATAAGTGAGGTCCGGTGTCGTGTGACGTGCGTTTGGACCCCGTGACGCGCTTTGGGGACCGCGGATGTATCACAGTGAAAAGGCAGAGAGCTTACGAAGGGAATGAGGTACGAAATAGTCCGCTGTGTTTTCAAATTTAAGTACCGAAATTCAGGCTTTTGACTTTTTACCTTTTTTCTTTTGGCCCACTGAACGATGTGCTATTAGTAAGACCCCAATCTAAATTGATTTATCTCAGCCCAAAATTCGTTTCATGGGCCCTTTAAATAAAATCGAGAATCTCAGTGCGTTCCTTGTGCTAGATTGGTTTAGTTGGTTATAGCAAACGCACAAAGGCAATAAACGCGTTAACAATGCGCTTTTGGCGCTGACTGATCGGCTTCGTCCCTTTCGAAATACTGCCCTCTGTTGGCAGCTGTGGAATCTCTGCACAATGGCGGACTAAAACCTCAACGTCACTGCATACTGGAAAAAAACACACTCACAAAAAAAGGTGATGAGCTTAGTGACGTTGCACTTTCGACGCTGTTTGTTTTGTTCGTCGGCTCGTAGTGTTGGCCGCGCTCCGACGTTTTCGCTCTCTTATAGAATGACTTGCACGTTCCTTGGTGTCAGTTGTTCCGCCATTGTGCAGTGGTTCTGACCTTCTAATAATCGGCAGGTGACTTTCGAAAGAAATCTATAGCAAAAGTCAACTTGAAAAAAAAAAATCTCTGCAATCTTTTGTTATCAAGATTATTCGCGGGAAGACTACACTTTCTAAAGCTGCGTGGTGGGTTTTCAACGCCCATAAGTCTGTTAAGAAATTTCAGCGGAATATTGAGCTTGATAATGTTGTGGGAGTGCTTTTTAGTCGTACATGTTATTTGTTTTGAGCGGTAGTCGTGTGGTTAAGAAAATATTTTTTTGTAAGAACCACGTCGTCATATTGTAATTTTATAATGGCAATCGTTGTATACGGAGCCCTGCTTGGATCACTCGCTATTAGTAAGGTTTAATAGATGTTTAATTGACACGTCGGAATTATAAGGTTTTCGTAGTTTACTCTATTGTTTTTGCAATATTTTTCGAACATTTAGTAGATGCCTTTGGTTCATTTTTGTGTCTAGGAAATGCACCATGTCTCCTGTTATGTTATGAATATTTATATAATAAAAGAAAACCAACAACTTACGGTGCAGCAACTCTCGTTATAGATCAACTAATTAACTCTCTTCCCTGAAAAAAAAAAGTTACCAAAAGCTAGCATGTATGTGTCCATATCACGAGAAAATTCCATCCCAAAATACTACCTGAGCTTTTTACGGACTGCCGTATAATAAAAAATGACACTCAAGTTAAAAAAAAAATCTTTCTTTGGAAGAGTTTTTGTCAAATAAGAACAAGTGTTTCGTTCAGCGAAACCTTGATATTGTTATAGTAAATAAAATTACTTTTACCCGACGTGTCTGAATATATTGAACTGCTATATTACTGCAAATGACTCGTCAAACGCATATTCTCACCACAGTTTTCTTAAGGATGATGTTTTGTTTACCACAATCGCGAACGTTAGTCAAAGATAGCTAAAAACCTTAATCGTGCACGCAAAAAAAAAAATAGTACGAGTAAATGCATGGACGCTGCCGAAATCTACAAAACCTGGAAAGAGTTTACAGAAAGCGCCCTTCGTTTTCTTTTTAGGGTGGCGGCGGCTCCGCGAGTTGGCATCAGATTCGCCGTGTACCGTCTAATACGCGTTTTTATAAAGACGAACAGCCATTCATCTCAATTACGACGACTGGTGGAAATAAATCAGTGGCCCGGACACTATTCGATGCTTAAAGACGCTATTGAGATCGTGAAGCGTCTAGTGAAAATTGGGAGAGAAAGAAAAAATTGTGAAAATGATAGACAGCTACACTGAAAATGATGCAAAGTGTGTAAAAAAAGGAAAAAGATAGCAAGAAAAATCGTTTCTCTTCCATCTTTTAACAAACTGACAAAATACCCGTTCGTTTCGCCCTTTGGAGAGCCGGAACAGAGGATTGATTTTTATACTTATGCCCACCACCAAATAACTAGGGAAAAACGCGTCCCTGTACTTTGGTTCAGCGAAGCACCGTACTGTGTAATACACTTACCTCAGGCATCTCTTTTTGTCGGGCTATTTATTTGGCGCAGTTATTTTACAGGGTAAAGAAGTAATGAGAAAACCTTAATTGGGGAATCACACCCGGTGACAAAATGCGACAATGTCCACTTGTGTTTTATAGTAGGACAGATTCGGAGGAGGTGGTTCTGATTCCCAGGATTTTAACCATCTTCCTTGAGTCTGCTATTTAATCAACGTTTGTCTCGCACTCATTGGATTAGTTAGGCATTATCCTATCAAACGGCAGCTCCAGTCTTTATCGACCGTAAGCGATTGCGCACAGATTCGGCACTTGCTCCGAAGGAATTACTTGGCCCACCTCGGAGCTCTACATTGTGCACCTCTTGTCTGCTCCGTCAAGCGAACTTCCACATATGTGGCGCTTCTCACGCTTTTTGTTTATTTTATTTTTCGAGGCTTAAATGTTCTATATTTTAGTACATCGATCGTTTTGTATCTGGCGCAATGTTTCCAGCTCGATACGTCGAATATAAAGGCACCAGATCGAGTGCAAGTTTCATGGGAGTCGCGCGGCGTTTCTCGAATAACCTGAATCGAAGTTGTGCATTGACAAGAACTTTGAACTGCGTACGATATTCTTGAGAATATAGATCTCTCAGCCCCGGGAACGTACTGACGACTGCGTGTTCGTCAGCAGCAGATCAAGCGAATGAATTCAGTGATAAAAGCAAGCGAGGCGCATTATCCTTTTGAAAGTGAAGAGCTGGCTACTTATGAGTTTTGTGTGATATATATAGCAGGGTCATTTTATGTTCTCATTAAATTAATTTGATGCCCGGATGTGAGAAAGAGAAACACGCAGAACGCTAGAGAGAGGACTGCGAGCTAATGAGTGATGCAAGGGTGAACAAAAATTGGAACGTAAATCCGAATAAACGGTATGATAATCAAACGGGTATCACGACGTGGGAAAAAAAAGACATATTTTTCCCCTCAAAATCGCGTGAACGTCTCGGATAACTAAAAATTCAAAGCATGCTTCGCAATATAAAATACTAAATAGCACGGTATTTTTTATGTCAGATCACGCACTGTTTAATTATCGTCGAATCAACTGGGGAAATAATTCAAAACGAAATTTTGATGGGAGTTCATGTATTGTAATGTAGGTAGTGCGGAGTACCGCCCGATGCCATTCCATCCATTATTCACCCGGATGCTGTTTTGCTCGCCCTACAAAATTGGGAGTACCTGATACCTTAACCAAATTAATTTTCTCGTCCTGGAGCGAACGCTGGTATAGGCTCACATACGCTTGTTTCAATAGTCTATCTTTATTGCACTTTCCATGCAAGACATAAGCATTCTTATTTTTACTGCCGCCCACATGGCTGAGTAGGCATCGCGCATCAGTCCCACACAGTAAACTTCAAAACACCTATAATGGTGTTTACAATGGGTTTCATAACATGTACAACTTTTAACAGCGCTATATTGTTTTTACAATACGTATAATATTTCGATACACGTACTGAGCGTGTGAGAGAGGTGTTGTTACACCTTTTGGCGGCTTCGGAAAGGTGTCCAGGAAATATTACATCTTATACTGAGGAGAAGATGTTTCCGCCTGAAAACACCTTTTGTATTTTAAAGCTTGCCGGCGACAGACCGCTGAAATAATAGGCGAGTGTCACACTGGGTTTTGCGTATAAGACATGTTTTGGGAACGCTGGGGGAGAGGAGAGGGGACTAATCGGCGAATCCAACCAGAAAAAAGGGAAAGTTTATGCATAAAATTAGAATGGCTACCATTTCTGATAGTTTCGGTTTGGAGCTCTAAACTGCAGAGACACCCTATCGCTATCGCTACCAGCAAAAAGACATGTCAAAGGGAAGCGAAATAAGAATAGCATAACATTATACCGCCCAATAGCAGTAACTTCGGTCCTGTACAGACTAGCGATGCAGGTAGTAAAAAGAAGAATGAAAAAATGGGCCGAAAACATTATAGGTGAGCTCCAGAACGGGTTCCGAAGACATAGAAGATTAGATGATAACTTGTTCATCATTACTCAATGTATAGAGGTAGCACGGATGGGAAAAAAAACGATATGGATAGCATTTCTAGACCTCTGGGTACTGCTGAGAGAGTATGATTTAGATGCACACTTGATTAGGCTTGTACAACTGGTATACACAAAAACTAAGGTTGTTATAACATGGGAAGCAGAAATTACAGAACCAGCAGAAATAAAAATAGAACTCAGGCAGAGTTGTCCCCTATCACCTCTACTTTTTATGATATACCTGAGTAGAATGGAAAAGAAATTAGAAGAATGTAATTTAGGTTTCGATGTGTCATATATAGAGAAAGGGGGAAAAGTAAACCAAGTTATACCAGGAATGTTCTACGCAGACGACATTGCACTTTTAGCAGATAGCCGGGATAGGTTACAGGAGTTGATTGAGATCTGTGGCGAGGAAGGGGACTCCCTCAGCTTGAAATTCAGTAGTGAGAAGTCGGAAATAATGGTTTATAACGATGAGTAGGTGGACCCCTTGAGAATTCAAGACGTTTTAATAGAACACGTAGAGAAGTATAACTACCTAGGAGTATGGCTGAATGAGGGAAAACAATACTTAGAAGAACAGGAAGAAAATATGCCAAAGAAAGGAAAAATGAATGCAGCAATTATGTAGCGGGTACCTAGCGCCATCTAGCCTAGCTGAAACCTATATGCGACATATAAAACTGATATGAAATATCCAAAAACCTATACGCGACGTATGAAACTGATATAAAACACCCAATAACTTTTGATATGAAATAGTGTCCAATAAACATATCATAAATTAATTCATATAATTTCCTACGTTGGGGCAAGCTTTCGCAAAGGAAATAACACAACCCACTTCGTGAAATGGTCGGATTCCACGAACGAGTACTGATTGCCGAGGGGACTACTTGGGAAGGGGCCCATGACGTCACAGCAACAAATCTGCGAAGAGCTATCGCTCACGATTGGTTGCATAAGACCGGGGGGCTGACCACCACGCGGTTTTGCCGTCTTGCACACCAAGCAGCTGCGAGGCGTATCGGAGCATACTCTGCCTCATGCCTGGCCAGGTAGCGATTTCGGATGACTTTTCGTAAGTTTTGTTCCCACTGCTGTGTCCTGCCAAGGCAGATTCATGCATGTATCGAATGAAAAACTTACGTAGCTTGTGGGGAATCACGGTCCGGAACGCCGAACCATCCGGATCGTCCTCGGCCTGGTGGATGTAGCGCAGCAGGAGGCCGTCGTCACTCGTCAAGTAGGAGTCGAACTCTTTGTCACTTGGGCGGTCGACTGAACCTCTTGCTGCCAGCCAAGCGGACACGCGTTGGCAAAGTCCGTCATCCAGCTGCGCCTTGCTGAGCTCCTTGCAGCTCAATAATGCACCCCACCGTGAATCCGGGGATCCTCGTGCCGTGGCCGCGACGTTCACCAAGCCATGGGTATCCTGCGAGTGTTTCTCGGGAAGTGGAGCACGAGAAAGCGCATCAGCAACTTTGTTCTTTGACTCCGGGTGGTACACGATGGAGTAGTCGTACTGCTTTACCGTAAGCGCCCAACGAGCAAGACGTCCAGCTGGATTCTTAAGTCCCCTTAGCCATGAGAGCGCTAAGTGATCAGATTGAATCTGAAACGTTGCGCCATCTAGGTACATGTACAAGCGCTTCAAAGCATAAATAATGGCGAGACATTCACGTTCTGCGACACTGTAGTTGCGCTCGGTTGGAGTTAGCGTGCGGCTCGTGAAAGCAACTGGCCGAAGCACACCGTCATACTTCTGCCGCAAGACAGCGCCCAGGCCACTGTCGCTTGCATCTGTCTGCGGAACGGATAGCTTGTTCAAGTCTGGGAGCTGTAAACAAGCGTTGTCAGGCACGGCTTTTGAAAGGGCTGCGAATGCGCATTGTTTTTGTTCAGCCCGACACTACTTCACTCCTGTTTTTAGAAGGTGTTTTTTTCTTGGTTGGGATACCTCGGAACAGTGTGGAATAAAATTCCTGCAGAACGCTATCTTTCCGAGGTATCTTTGCAGGTTCTTTATGTCATGGGGGCTTGGGTATTTCGTTAGCGCGCGCCACTTATCTTCGTTGATGCGGAGCGTGCCGCTATCCACAACAAATTCAAGGAGGTTAATCTTGGGCGCGGCCGACTGAACTTTTCCGGGGTAAATCGTGAGGCCAGCATCACGCAATCGCTCAAGTACGATGATAAGGTATTCGACATGCTCCTCAATAGTTGTCAAGAAAACAACCACGTCATCCATGTACGCCATGGCAAATTCGTACTTCGAGTTCCCGAGTACAACATCCATCAGGCGTTGAAAACTGGCTGGAGAGTTAGACAAGGCAAACGGCAGTCGGGTTAACTCGAACAACCCTCTGTCGCAGATAAAAGCAGTTTTTTGAACGTTGGATTTTGTGAATCTCGGTCTGCAAAAACCCGCGGGGAAACTGAATTGGTGTTGAGGTCATGTTACGTCAATTTCGCCGCTAAATGTAGAGGGGAATTGAATTGCTGTTGAGTTCATGTGACGTCAATTTTTCCGCTAAATCAGGCGGAGAAACTGAATTTGTTCATAGGTGACGTGACACCAACTAATGTGACGTCATTTTCCCTGCTAAATTTAGCGGGGAAACTGAATTGGTGTTGAGCTCACGCGACATCAATTTGCCCGCTAAATTTAGCGCAGGTACGCCGACGCCGCGAAACCCGAAAACGGGCGCCAAAGAGCTCCGATCTAAAAACACTGCCTTCCAATCCACAATTAAAGGGTCGATTTGAAGGTTCGATATCTTTAGGAGTAGACGAATATGTGGCACTGTATCAAAATCCTTTGCGAAGTCAATGAAAATTACGTCAATTTGGATTCCAGCGTGAACCTTACAGTGCAAGTCAGTGATGAATTTAAAAAGCTAGGCATGACATGAATATTTTTTTCTGAAACCATGCTGACTTGAAGAAAGGAAATCGTTCTTGTCGATGTGATTTATGATAGCTGAAAAAATGACATGTTCCATTACCTTGCATGGCACGCTTGTAAGGGAAATGGGACGATAGTTAAAGGGGTCGGACTTTATACCGGATTTAAAAAAATGGTTGAACATTCTCAACAATGAATGACATCGGCCACTTGCGCCATCTATCTTCAGACGCCGGTAGCCTGTAAAAATTTCAATGGGAAAATTCGTTTTCTCGGAAAAGAGGAGAGGAGGAGAAGGACGGGACGAGGAGATGGTACGGAGGAAGAGGTGCATACCCTCCCCTCTCCTCCTCAAGAGCTGCGCTCTAATTCGGCATTACATGGAATTGTAAACGTATTTGGCTTTCTTAACTTCTTTTTCATGCTTCTTGATCAAAAACTATGTTCAGGCCAATAGCTATCCACGTTAGTTTTTTTGCTTTTTGGACGAGCCTTTTCTTTTGGTCTAACATGCGTTTTAGTGCCTTTGTGAACCATGGTGATAGAGAGTTCGATCCGACAGTAATTTTAGGAATATGGATGGACACTAATTTGCAAAGGACGTGCTTAATTAGCGTCCTATTTTCTTCTACAGAGCGGCCTTCATTGTGCGGTGTAAATCAATTTGCTACAGCTGTAAAAAACGTGTTGCAAGCAACACTAAGGACTGTCGGGTAGTGGCGGTGACGCTGTTCGAACCGCAGCTGGTCAGAATATTACTACTGTCAAAAAAGAGCCATGTATTTCGAAGGTGGGTTTAGAAGAATTGTAATCTGAATTTAAAAAAGAAAACACGTAATTTTCGATTATCCAGCAGCGCGCGACCCCTGAACTAATACATTTTGTTCATACAAAAGTCATTTCCAGCGTTCGTAGTCCCAAAGTTATCGAATTTGATTTGTTTCTTTTTTCATCGACCTCCGCCTTTTTCCAATAGCCTCGTTTTTTCTAAAGCATTTATTGCAATCCCGATAACAATGTAAACGCTAAAATAAAATTTCAGACAAATATTATCCATGCCAAAAATGACCATCTACAAAAAGAAAGACACAAGTGAAAAATGTGTCCGGCCTCACTTCTCAAAGCAGAACAAAGCACGCCTTTCTTTCGCTCGGTATTATTTTAAGTCTTTCTTACTGTTGTTTTTGTTTGTTCTTTTGCTTTATAGGACACTAAAGTGTTTCCACTTGACCAAGTCCGTCTTGTACAGCCCTCCCTTTTTCCTGAAATCTAAAAAAAAAAATCTTATTTTATTTAAAAAAAAACTTCAGCCTCCAATGTGAAGCTTTAATTCCACCGTATGTCGTTAGCAGAACACGCGCCGAAGGTTCGGATCCCTGGTACAGATCGAATAACAAAAATAAGAAAAAAAAAGGCAAACAGTTGTATTTTCTTTCTCTCTATTTTTTTTAAGGAGCAATACGGCTGCTGGCGCCCCCACGACTGTTTCTTTCTTAACGAGAAAAGGACACACCCCTCTTATTTCGTCGTTCAATTTCAGTTTCGTTCTCCCCGAGGTCATTTTTTTATTTTGTATTTGAACAGCAACAAAGAACATGACAGTCAGTCGAGATCGATCGTCACAAATTATACGTCCCTTGTTGTGCTGACTTCATCCTTAAAGCTAGAACCTGGCGTAAAGTATCGGCACACCGTTAACATGTGATCCTGCTCACAATCTTCAGACATGTTACTTGTGACATGTTGAAATTATTAATGCCCGTTTAACCATTCTTAATTCGGATTGTTCTGAGAATAAGACGTCTGGATTAAGTCCATCCGTATTCATGCGTGACAGTTTTATATTCCGTTTCATCTTAAGTCGGAGTGATGCCAAAAGCTAGTTGCAATGCAAACACAAACACACAAACTAAAACTCCATGTCGTGGCGCATTCTTTGCGCTTAATTGAAGCAATTTGCAGTAACATAGCCATAGGCACACAAAGACCTCCGTCATCTAGTGCTTTCTAAGCAGATTACTTGAACCACTGGATCGTAGCGTTAGTAGCGCTCGGGCCTCAAATGAAAGAGAGCAAGGCATTAGTAGAAAGCATGCTGAAGTTGAAAGAATAGGGTTCACCTTCAGCAGCACGCCGACATTCGTAAACTCAAAGCAGTATCGAATATCGAAGCAAGACACTTCCAAAACGGGCCAATATTCCGGCCTCCTGTCCTGAGTCTCCCTGGCTATTGGGTGAATCGGCTGCACAAAGTGTAAAAGAAAGATGAGGCCCTCTTAACGTTAAAAGCGCTACACGCACCGATGCAAAGATTGAAAGGCTGGTGCAAGCTTCTGTCTTTCTCAAGATGGAAATTTGTCTTTTATTATTATTTCGCCTCCAGTAATCCATCCTGCATTCGTAATGAGGTTGTACCGACGGCATCGACGCATCGAAGTAAGAAAATAAAGGCGTAAGCGTTCAGTAATACTCTCTGGTAATCCGATTAACTCCAATATACTACCCAGCAGGAGCATCTTCGAGTGCGCTGGATTATCGAAGGATTTTCGAAGAATCCGCAAAGAGATATATTGCAGCGTGCATGATTGAGAAGGAACGCTTCTCCGTACATCTAGAAGATTAGTGTTTACTCATACCCCGAATGTAAAAGATAAGGAGGCCAGAATGACCTTGCCTAGTTAAAGCCCCTTTATACGGAAAAGTCGCGATATCCATTGAAGAATGCCGCCTGCTATCTTGGGCCAATCCAGGCAACGCTACAGCCGACGACCGGGTGTAAAAAAAAACAAAAAAACATAAAGATAAAAGGTGTGCGCGTCAGAGGAGGAGGGAGAAGGAATGCCGATGCTGTCGGAGTGCAGTGCATGCTATGAGCTCATGTCGCCAATTAAATAACGCCGACTGTGCAACGTCACTGCTTTCATCGTCCTTCTTTGAGCACATCCTTCGAGGCTTGTAGACCGTGACAGTGCGCTTTTAGCCTGTGTATATGTATTTGCGTGTCTTTCAGCCTTTGACTGCGCTCTGACTCAAGTATAGGAAGGCCGTCTGCTATCTTGGGCCAAACCAGGCGGCGTTACCGTCGACGCGCGGGTGTAAAAAAGCAAAACATAAAGATAAAAGGTGTGCGCGTCAGAGGAGGAGGGAGACGAATTCGCTACTTTTTTTATTCAGGGGCATTACCCTGACCGAGTCGTCCTTAAAGCGACAATCTGCAGATGGGCAAGTTTTCGAGCTCGTGAATATGATAGTCCTGCACACAACTTAGGAGAGTAATTAAATGCAAAATTGTACGCAATACAACTGTGAGAGCTGATCTTCCTTATATTTAAATGGCTGTCTACACAGAAACAAAATAGTGACACAACAATCTTTCCCGAAATTTTGGGGGTAGGTAATGATTTAATTTGCGCCCGGTTGAGCCTGATCGTTTTGAGTCAGCGTGTGGCGAACATTATTTTGGGGAGCCTGCTTTTTTGTTATAGTTGGAAGGGGGAGGGGAGGTTATGACAATTATTATTGTGCGAGGGGGCGTTAATTGCGGGATCCCGAGGTTTCGTGTCCCAACATAACATTTTCGCGTCTGCACTTGCTCGCAAATTTGTCTTTTATGCGAATACTTTCCCGTTTCACAAGTTTGTAGGGTTAGACTTTAAAAGTGTATGGCTGAGCGTGTTGGTGTCTAAATTACGATAACGAAAGAGGGACATGAGAGACAAAACAGACGACACAGGCTTTCGACTTGCAACAAAACGTTTACTGGCTTTACTTTGCCTCCCGAAGCTCGACGGGGGATCGTGCGCGGAGAGAGGGGGAGGGTGGTGGGTGAGAGAAGCAGGAGCCACGTTGCTTTGCCAGTGGCTATGCGTGCACGGCGGAAAGGGGGGGGGGGAGTGGGGAGTTAGTGGGTGTCATTTGACACGTCAAAAGGGGGGAGGGGGGGTAGAGACGGGAGCAGAACGTGAAAAATCCTGGGCGCTGACATCGGCGCTCTCGAGAGAAAGATGATAAAATGAGCGATAGAAGACCAGAGAAAGAAAGTGGACTAAAGGTTCAGAAAGAGAGAAAGAGTTTTCTTTATTTTGGATTCAATAAAGGCCATAGAGGTGCTCCTCCGCTAAGTGGACCAGAGCCAGCTGATTGACGTGAGCCGCCGAGGCCAGCCACACCTGCCATTCTGGAGGAGGGGGTTGGGGTAGGAGGGAGATCGGATGGCTGTGTGGCAAGCGGACAGTAAATGCTCAACGTTCGTGTAGGGGCAGGGGCAATTGGGGCAGGAGGGATCTGATCTGAAACGATAGAGGAAAAGACGGGCGGGGGTGATGGGTATGTTAAGCTTGATGGCTCTCAGTGTCTATATTTGTAAGGGAGTAAACTGGGGGTGTGGAGTAGGCAGTGTCTGCATTTAGTCTCGGACTTGTACGTAGTGTTGTTTTAGGGTCTTGTAAAAATGTGCCTCGTCCGCCATGGGCGGGAAAGTCGATGGGATTACCGCCCCTGGATAAGAGTCTCGCAGGCAAGTTGATGAGTCAACTCATTGCCGGCAATCCCTGTGTGCCCTGGCACCCAAACCACCACGACCGAGGCAGGGAAAAGTTGCGAAAGGGCGTAGGAGAGGTCGTCGCACAAATCCTCGGGAAGGCGGCATGCACGAATTGCCGGAATCGCTTCCACGGTATCACTGCAAATGCGGTACCGGGAAGCAGGCGGAAGGAAGGTAAGTTCTTGAGTCGCGTGCACTATGGCAGCAATCTCAAGAGCGAGCGGAGAAGTTGGGTTGGAGTAGGGGCGAACGGTGGATGTAATGGAAGGGGTGGCGGGGTGCGTCACGGTGACACAGGCTGTGGCGCCAAGAGGAGGGGAATGGGAAGCGTCCACGTAGCATGTGGTAGTGTGAGGTGAGAAAGGGTCGTGGTGCAAGGCCTGGGCTTGATGCTGTTCATAATGAAGGCCCGCGGTCATGTGGGCAGGGAGCGGGGCGCATCAAAGGTTGTCGGGAAGAGGCTTTTTTCTATTTTTTTGGAAATCAATGGCTCGTATGCCAGCTTGTTGCAGAAGCCAGTGGCTCTGCGTAGAACCGGACAGACGACCCAGCTGACGGCCTCTGTGAATTCTGAATATAGTAGGAAGTGGGAGCAATTGCCATATAGCGTAGAGTTTCTTTGTAGATGCTTGTATAGGGAGGCGTAGGGTTGCTTTATATGCGTGTTCGGTTAGCTGCGACGAGCTGAAGTTGCGTGAGCTTTTGTCAACTTTATTTAGTTTCATACAATGCGCGATTCCGGTGTTTTTCTGCAAGGTAAGCTAGAAAAAACTAAGTACAGACCCTACAGGTCATGTTTTGCTGCTTCTTTGTGCATTATATTGCATCGCCAGCGATATGGGCCCAGCGGGACCTCCAACTGAGACCGCCGATGTACGCGTCTGTGCCCCGCCGTTCCCAGGCGGCCCCAGTGCATGGGTCTTTTCCCTCTTGATTCTTATAATAACTCTATTGACGCGTGTGGCGCGCGCCTGAATTTCGTCGTTACGTTACCTTTGCATTACGCGCGCTGCATTTGGGGATTTTTTTTTAAATATCTATGAAGTGTAGCTTTCTTTTTATGGTGAAACCGCAGCCTTTTGGGCTGAGGTCTGACAGCAAAGAACTTCTATTATATAGTTTGCCTCCACGGTGCCATAAAACTCAAACAAATGGGAATAAAGAGATAGCGGGAGGTTGAAGTAGACACGATAGCATTCCCTACGTGACTATTCACTAAAGTTGCTACTTCCCAGCGAGTTTTATTCACGCTTATACGAACTAGCGAAGGCTTGTAAAGGCGTTTTGTGTATAGCAGCCCTTTTTTGGAAATTGTTTTTGTGACTCGGGTTCGAGCTTGTTTCGTTGAAAGCTTCTGGGAAAGGTACGTACAGTTAAATTGTTATCGACATTTTTGTTTGCGACATTCACTGCGTGAGAGAAAAGGATTTCCATGATTACGTTTGCCTAGTAAAAACGTTTGCGGTAAAAACTTAGCAGCCAACGGATGTATTTTAACTCAAGGTTCGTTTTTTTAGTCCCATGACCGGATAGGAGCGTTGAAGGACAGAGACAAAGTAAAGAAGGTAAAGACAACAAGGAGCGCTCCGTTCTGTTGTCACCTTCCCCACTTTGCCCCTGTCCTTCGGCGCTTCTGTCTAGTCATGAACTAACTAGCCCAACTAAACGTTTTCTTGTACTTCAGTCACATGATTCTGAAATATTAAATTCCATTTTTGGAACTCAATATTACCACACAAGTTACGCGTGCACGTAAGGCTCCAGAATTTGTTTTTCTCGCACAAAAGATAACGTAAATTGCAACCGTTTTAAAAGTCTAGACATGTTCTTCTGTGTCCTCACACCGCTTTGAGAGGCCTCTTTTGTGAAAACAAAAAATGTAAAAACAATCAAACAAAATTTATGAGTTTTTAAAGTTTAGATCTCACTCAGAAAAAAAAAATATTCTGCTCTATCCCGCGAGGTAAGAGCTACTGATTCGCTAAGTACTGGTACAGCTAAATGTCTTTTGCTTTGCTTTAGACAGGTACTAAAGTAAAAAAAAAAAGCATCTTTGTGGAATTAAACTTATATATTGTTTATTTCAAGAGCCGTGTTTCATTTTCCACATCTGAAGATTAATATTAAATTATATATTATTACACCA
>JAZHYW010014369.1:0-188690 GCA_037355805.1 Ixodes ricinus | reverse complement strand
GATATGTACATCATTTAATACTGAGGAAAACGGTGTTCGGCACGGCAGGTCTTTCGTCCGATGGAGTCAGGAACCCACGCTCGAGCACACTGCTCGTGAACGTGCGCGCTCACACCCCGCGCCCGTTGCGTCATACATAACATCCCTCCAACCTCAGACGTAGTCACCATACCGGTCTGGGGGACGTCTAGTCCTTGGTGGATTTATCCTGCGTGGTTCTGTAGCTACAGATCCGGAATCCCCAGCTGCTGAGTCTTCCTGCGGAGGAGCGTCTTGTGGGCGTCGACAGACATCAGGGAGGTCAGAACCTTCGATTTCCCAAGCAGCGGGCGAAGTCGACGAAGATGAACGTCGTCGTATGTGGTTGAGGTGCCTCCGGATCCTTCCCCAAGCAGTTTCTATTAGCCAAGATCGGTAGCCAATCTTTTTCACAAGTGTGCCGTCGATCCACCTGGGAGTTCCCCTGAAGTTGACGACAACCACCGGCTCCCCTTCCTTGAAGGCTTTGGATGCAGGCATCTTTTCTTGCGGTTGTCGTTCTCGTTCTGGGGACGGCATCAGTCTGCTTAAGTTTGTAGCCAGTTCGCGGCCGAACATCATGAAGGCAGGTGTTTTTCCGGTTGAAGTAGATACCGTTGTATGTTGCTTGTAGAGTAGTCTCGCCACTCTCAATGACAGAAGTCCCTTCTTGTCCCTTGCCAATCCTTGTTTTAGTTCGTAGACCATCCTCTCAGCTTGGCCATTTGTAGCCGGATGGTAGGGAGCACTGGTTACGGCTTGAATTCCGTTTTTCTGATAGAAGTCGGTCATTACGCTTGACACAAAGACAGATCCATTGTCGGACACTACCTTCCTTGGTAGTCCGAATGTTGCAAATAGAGCTCGCAACTCTCGAATGACTGATGCGGATGTGGCAGATGTCATGTAGCGCACCTCAAGCCACTTGGTGTATGCGTCTACAATGACGAGAAACATCTGCCCCTCTAAAGGACCCGCGAAGTCCAGGTGTATGGTATCCCAGGGCTGAGACGGTTGATCCCACGTTGGCAAGGGTACCTTGCGAGGAAGCGGTCTGGACTCCTGACAGGCAGCACACTTGCCAACTGTTGATTCAATCGCTTTATCGATGGCTGGCCACCACAGGTGGCTGCGAGCTGTCAACTTCATGGACACAATTCCCTTGTGTCCTGCGTGGAGCAGATTCATTGCTTCGGCGCGTGCAGCGGTTGGAATGACGACCCTGGACCCCCAGATCAGACATCCTCGCTGTGTCGACAACTCGGCGATTTTCTTTTTAAAAGGCAGGAACATCGCCTCTTTGATCTGATGAAGAGTTCCTCGCTGTACAGCTTGAAAAACTCGGGAAAGGACTGGGTCCACTTGCGTCATTTGTGCTATCCTGCTGGCCGTTAGGGGTGAACCCATTGGCGCCTCAATCATAAGCACATCACCTGGAGGACACGGTTCATCCTCGCTGTCGGGCAAGGGTAGCCGACTTAACGCATCCGCGTTCTGGTGCTTCTTTCCTGGTCTATAGACCAGCTGGTAGTCGTATGCCGATAGCTTAATGCACCAGCGTCGCATTCTTGGTGAGAGAACCTGGGGCACGGGCTTCTGGGAACTTAGGATACCGAGCAAGGGTTGATGATCCGTGACAATCACCACATTGCGTCCAGCGATATATTGGTGGAAATGTATGACTCCAAACACCACAGCCAACCCCTCTCGGTCCAATTGTGAGTAGTTCCGCTCGGCCTCGCCCAGTGTCTTGGATGCGAACGCGATGGGAGCTTCCCTGCCTTCTTGATCTACCTGAGCCAGGACTGCTCCCACGCCGTACGGTGAAGCATCACAAGACAAAATAAGCTGCTTTGTGTCATCGTAGTGAGCCAGAGTTGTCTTGTCTAGTATCAGAATCTTGAGGTTCTTGAAAGCAGCTGCATGCTGTTCCTCCCATCTCCAGGGAACGTTCTTTTCCAGCAGCTTGTATAGTGCACAAGCCACCGTGGCTCTGTTTTCCAAGAATCGATCATAAAATGCAAGCATTCCAAGGAATGACTGTAGAGTGGCTTTGGATGTCGGTTCGGGCAATTCCTTGATTGCCCTCAGCTTGTCGTCTGTGGCCTGGATCCCCGCTGAGGTTATTCGGTGTCCCAGGTAGGTGACTTCGGCGACACCAAAACGGCACTTGGCTTTCTGTAGTCGCAGGCCGGCTCCTTGAAGCCGTGAAAGGACGGAGTCTAGACGCTGTGCGTGCTCCTTCGGTGTGGAGCCACAGACGATGACATCGTCCAGATAGGCGCTGACTCCTGGTAACCCTGCCAGTGTGGTATCCATGCACCGCTGAAAAATTGCCGGTGCTGCTGACACTCCAAAGGGCAAGCGCTTCATCCGATAGAGACCCTTGATGGTGTTTATCGTTAGTATGTCAGCAGTGCTCTCGGTGACCTTGAGTTGCTGGTAAGCTTGTGCAAGATCTAACGTTGAGAATATCTTGCCTCCACGGAGCTTTGCCAGCACTTCTGATATGGTTGGTAGAGGGTACGCAGCCTTGCGTGTGACGGCGTTGATAGTGCTGCGGTAGTCCCCGCATAGTCGAATGGTGCCGTCCTTTTTCCGGACCACCACGACAGGTGTGGCCCACTCTGAGTGCTGAGTCGGCTCCAGGACGCCTTGGTCTGTGAGGCGCTGTAATTCTGCTTCAACCAATGGCTTCAGTGCGAACGGCACTGTTCGCGCTTTAGAAACTTGGGCGTAACAGTTTCTTGCAGCTCCAGACTCACGGCCGGACCCTTGTACTGGTTCAAGTCACCGTCAAAAATGGGAGCGTGTTTTTCAATGATATCGATCAGGCTTTTGTCGTGCAAGATTTGATGAACACCGCTCAGTCCGATACCAAGAGGTTCAAACCAATTACGGCCAAGCAGATTGCAGCCAGGACACTTCATCACGAGGAGCGGCAACTTCACTCTGAAGCTCTTGTAATGTACCCACACATGTACTGTGCCCAGAGATTCCAGACCTTCACCCGACCAGGTGCGCAGGGCGACGTTATCGCATGAGAACTTGGGCGGTTGCCTGGGCCAAGCTGCGCGAAACGTTTCTTCGCTGATGAGTGAGCATGCCGCCCCCGAGTCAACCTCAAATTGAAGAGGGACACCTTCCACGTGGAGGCTCACCACGAGTTTTTCTGTTGCCATCGGCCCACTCCTCAACGAGTTGATGTCGTGCAGTGAGCTTAACTGACTTGACCCTTGAGCAGCCGAGCCAGAAATTATCTGTGGGTCAACCAGGTGAACGGCGCTCTTGTCAGAAGCCTTCTTTCTCTTCATGCAAGCCTTTGCAATATGACCCACCTTCTTGCAGTATCTGCACTGTGACGTGCGGAACTTGCATAAACTCGGACTGTGGAGCTCTTCACACCGGTAACACGGCGTTGAAGAAGTTGCGGTGGCCTCGTCGTGCCGTTGCTGTGTCAGACGTGATGTTTCTGCTTTGTTGACTTCCTGGAAGTCTTGCTTGATCTGTCGCTGATGGTCCTTGGCGTTCTCCGCTCGTACGGCTATATCAAAGGCCTTGAGAAACGTCAGGTCCCTTTCTGCGAAGAGGCGTTGTTGCAGATGTTCGTCCCGAAGCCCGCAAACAAAACGATCGCGAAGCATTATATCCATAGGGAGCATTGTCACGTTGACCGAGGTGGTAGTCGCACCACTTGCCGCGGTTCCTGCCGATTCCACGGCGTTCGTACGGCTTGGCAGGTCAGCTGTAGAGGTACTGGTCGCAGCCGGCTGTACCGTTCCAAAATTGCAATCTGCAGCAAGTTTTTTAGTGCTGCAACGTATGCAGTCACGGACTCATCCGGTAGCTGGTTTCTTCGTTGAAATCTGCACCGGCTGAAGAGCTCCGACGGGCGCGGATCGAAGTGAACTTGGAGCAAGGTGACGAGTTCCTCGAAGGAAAACTCACTTGGCGTCTTTGGTGCCACCAGTGCTTTCACTGTTTCAAAAGTGGTGGGACCACACAGTGTCAGGAGCACGGCGCGCCTCTTTGGGTCGTCCCCGATGCCATTTGCTTCGAAGTAATATCGTAGCCGCTCCGCCCACGACGACCAGCCCTTTCCGGAGAACTCTTCCATGGAGCCGTGGGTAGCCATGTTTTCCGAGGCAGCAGGTCCGTCGTCTTACTCGTCGCCAGTTGATATGTACATCATTTAATACTGAGGAAAACGGTGTTCGGCACGGCAGGTCTTTCGTCCGATGGAGTCAGGAACCCACGCTCGAGCACACTGCTCGTGAACGTGCGCGCTCACACCCCGCGCCCGTTGCGTCATACATAACAGTGGCGCAATTAATATTACGTTTATACAACCATGTCTCACTGGTGATTTCAGGTAGCACGTCCCGACCCGGGCGCGTCCTAACTTCGGTAGTAATTCACAGCGTGTCCGCCTGAGAGACCCCACCCCATCCACTGTATACGTTTCGGCGCCAAAATGGCGCATTAGAGCTAAAATAGAACAATAACAGCGGACGCTATCGCATGCGATACTCCCGATCGAATACAAGCAGCCGTGCAGTTCCCTGAGTGGCCGCTGCGAGAGAAATGGCGGCGTTGTGATCGCCATTAGCTCGGGTCTCGACTACGGATCGGTGCCATTTTTTTCAGAGGAGGCCCCATAGTGGTTTCTCAACTGAGATGTTCTAGTAACGTTGTTATATATCATAGACCGCACAAGCTGTCCTTCATGGCACCGCGAGAGGAGTGCAAAGCGGATGTTTTAATCGTGTGCAATTAGCAACTAGCATTTAATCATGGTGACAACCGAACCCGTACAGAAAACCTGAGCGAAACCATTATTCTAATCTGAACCATGATGAAAGGGTGAGCGAAATTAAATATTTGATATTCAGCCCGAACCGGATCGAAACCGTAATCTCAGGTAGCGGTTACCGGTCCATTGGAAATGGTTCGGTGTAATAAAATGTGAGCAGCGCCTTCTTCCGGATGGCGGTGCGAATTCAATGAATTATTCATGGTGGTGGCGTCAGCGGCTCCGTTTTCACAAAACAAATGGCAGCGGCGACAGAGGAGACAGTGTGGGAACGGACTGGGCTCTATTCTTATGCGAGCTGTGTCGATGCGGTCGAAGTTGCTTTAAACAACATCATTCCACTTTAGGTGACTGAAGGCCTGGCTATCTGACCGGCTCATGTTCCTTCGAGGATGAAAGTAGCATCCTGAGAGAAGCCTCCAAAACAGTAGAGTTTTAGGTGGACTAGCTCTCATCCCTGCCACCGCGTGACGCGACAATGTGGCTGTTGTGACGATGTGCAATTAGAGTGTATTGTAAAAGCTTGGTCTGCTGGGAAAGTTGGTAATGGACATTCATATTAAAAATAGCGCAAAAAAGATGGGACAAAAAGGCGAAGAAGCACACAGGACAAGCGCTAACTGGCAACTGAAGTTTATTGAATGCTTCCAACTTTGCTATCGGACTTTTTGGAACAGGCGGTGGGCGGGCTGTATCTGCTGATTTGGCGGTACGCCATGTTTTTGTTGAGACGAGAATACGCGCGTGGACGGCGATAGCAAAGTTGAAAGCATTAAATAAACTTCAGTTGCCAGTTAGCGCTTGTCCTGTGTGCTTGCTCGTCTTTTTGTCCCGTCTTTTTTGCGCTATTTTTAATATGAATGCAATTAGAGCACCAGTCATAAGCCACCAGGAAAAAACAATGCCACAGCGCCCACGTATTTTTTAGGAGAGGTTACAATTTTTTTGGGAAGAAAATGGGTGATGAAAACTAAAGATAATGTGCAGCCGAGCTGGTTCAATACTGTTAAGGTAACCCGGGTGTGGGAGTGGCAACGGGACGGAAAACAAAAAGCTTCAATTGGAGCTTTATGTTATCCTTCGCGTTTTTCGCCCGCTCCTGGGTTGCCATGTCAAAGTGGGTAATTTCAAGTTTTTCGATTTGTTACGAGGCTTTTATGCTTGGTCGCGCCATCGATATCTGCAGTGCCCCCTTAAAGACTACCACCCGCGCTATGTGCGACCGTCGCTCGGCTTAGTAGAATCAATGCTTTTAAGACGTGTTTGGCACATTTTTGCAGTTGTCTATTCGTTTGATAAAGTCAGTTTTATGCTGATGTCATTTGCCATCAAATAATGTGGCTGCCAAGCGCCATTTTTCACGGTTGGGAAATAGCAGAATGGGATGGAACGGTTCACCCATTCCAGGTGTGAGAATAGGCCCAGTGTTTCCATTCCTAGGGGATCAAACGAATGCGTCGATAATCTAAGAAAAGGAGACGAGAGAGCGTGGTGATGTCAAGACGCCGAGCTCTGATTGGAATGATTAGTGGGTTGGCATAAAGTAGGCAGCCTTTATCTCCACTGCACTCGTTGAATGCGTTCGAATGAACGAGCGAAACAACGGACACCGGCGTACCGCGTTCTAAAGCGATCAACGAGTGCAATGGGGAGAAAGGCTGCCTGATTTAAAGGTCTACCCACTAACCATTCCAACCAGAACTCGGCGTTCTGACGTCCCCGCGAGCTTTCGTATCCTTCTCTCTCTCTCTCTCTCAGTTTTTCGGCACATGGAAATATTAGAAAAGCGAATCGCCTGAAATGGAGTCGAATGGAATGGGGCTGCTCATTTGGCAACATTGATCAGTCCTGCGTGATGCCCCAGCAGTAGTACTGCTCTGGTTAAATATCTCTTCTATAGGTGGGTAACAGTGTCGTCATACTCTCGCAGACTAACCTCCTGCTGTGTAAACAACTAAGAACAAATTTGTATTTGTGGGTAGTTTTCGATTACAGTGCGTGCTACCATCATCACGTTACTCTGCGTGCTGGCTGAATGATTTCACATTTGAGTACTGTGCGTTGATACTGTTTCCAAGCGTCTGTATAACCATGTAATTTTCATAAAACGATGTTTGCGTTAAATGTATAAAATTACAATACGAAATTAAGGATATATTGGTTTTGCTGTCCTCGTTTCCGGAGGACGGCTTAATTATCATGACCTAATTTTTAATGAATATTACACCGTGTTCAACTCACCTTTTCCTCTTAACCACGGGGGCAGTGGAGGTATCTTTTAAGAACCGATTTCAACTGGTTCGCGCTTGGTGGAACCGGTAACCGAAGAGTTGTTTCAAAAGCATCACTTAACCAGAACCGAAACGGAACAACATGCAAATCTACTAAACCCGAACTCGAACCGAACCGAAATGATCGGTTCGACTCGCAGATTCTAACCCAGCCGATATTCTTGTGTTTACGTGGAAGACAAATGAAGAATTGAATTGAATATGTTAAGAAATTGCAACAATCGCGCACCAAAAACGTTTACCCGTTTACGTTTTAATGCAGGTTCAAGAATATGGTGCTACAGTTCTTTGTGCTGGAGCCTTATAGCAGTTACACATTGTCAGGTGTTTTTTTCTTGCCGCAGTGCATGAAAATTTTAGGCAAATATACGAGGTGCCGCTTCTTACAGCGCATTAGCGGTGCTGCTGTCAAATATTCAAGACAGAGAGCGAGATAAATTCTTTTGCGAGACGCACATACTAGACATTTGAAGGCCTTATAGGAAAACAAAACGTGAACAATATATATATATATATATATATATATATATATATATATATATATATATATATATATATATATATATATATATATATATATATATATATATATATATGTACAGGCTATACGGTCTGTTTGCAAAATAATCAATGGTTTTAGTTTTTGGCGTTTTTTACGATTCGCTAGCCTTTCACGCTTAATAGCACGATGGATGTCTTCTCTGACACCAAGGGCCACGAAGCCACTTTGTGCGATCACCCTTCGGTTTAGTAGAATGAGGGCTTTAAGGAAGCATTTGCATATTGTTGCGGCCGTCTCCACGTTAGATAACGTCAGCGGCTTATTTCTAGATTTTTTTTTTTTTAGTAAAACACTGTGGGTGTCAATGGCTATTTTCAACGTTTAAGAATTAGAGGAATTGAATGGTGAATTGAAAGGCCAGCGTTGATGGAAGCTTATAAGTTTTCTTCATTTGCGATGGGGGCAATATTTGCTCTAAGCGCTTTACTAAAAGGAAAAACATATTTCAACATTCTGAGCTAGTTACTCATCTTTAAAAGAAAATATAAAAAAACGCAGAAAAAGCATTTATATCACCGCTAAAAGTCATACTGCGTTACAATGACGAGCACAATGCAACATATTGAACATCTAACCGAATAACGCCGATTTCTGACCCATTATCCACTCGATGTACGCTCTACCGTGCTGGTGATTCACTATGATAGTCTTTTATGGGAGAGTACAAGAGCAGTGAATGTCTGAAAGCCTGAAGGCAGCAGGTGGAAATCACGAATATAGTAAAACCGCTTGCCTTCCTCTCCCGCTCTATTAACAAAAACAAAAAAAACACGTGAGCCGTACATACCACATTTTATATTACCACATTAAAGAACCATATGATATATGTTATGCATTGATCTCGGTAGAGAACATAACTCAATTTGATGTTAGGTCATAGAGGCCTACCATCCTTTGCGTGTCTGAAAATTTTAATCGCGCCTTCTGTTCGATTTGAATAATTTCCCGTTGTGCGGGAAATTTAATTAATTGGCCTACAGCGCAGCCAACAATAGTTCGCGGGTTTTGTGAGCGGAAAACGTGTATTTTTGTTTTTACTTGCTCCCCCCCCCCCTTTGTTCCGCTCAATTGTTTTCACCGTTGCGCGGTTCTAACACACCGCCCCTGTGGTTGCTCTATTATCGCCGTGGCAGATGCGCAGAAGCATACCTTTACGCCAATCAGGCTACTCCGCACACGCAGTTGCATTCAATTGGTGTGGGAAAATGCAGGATTGTTTGTAAAGAGCGTGTAAGTTTGTAACTCTTGTGTTTTGGCATGTTTCGTGTAAGTGTTCTTCTTTTTTTATTTAAATAGTTATTACCGGCCCCTTCTCCTTCTTTCATTGATTTGTATATTTTCTGGTATTTTCTTTACGCATCAATATTAGAACCACTCCAACCGAACCAGAATAACGGCTCGCACTATCCTACAAAAAAAAAAAAAAAAAAGCTAACTAGTATGATATGAGCGATCGTTTTGAACCACTGAAAAGAATGTGGCACACAGTGCAACAGACATCATTTGTACAAAATCATTTTGATAAAAACGCGTATATGATATGGGAGATTGTCTTGAAGCAGTATAAGTGTAATGCCCACTCGTCCAAAGATGCTTATACCCAGTACGCGGGAAATTCTCTCACTCCATCACCTCTTACAGTGGCGTACCAACTTGTTTTTGAGTGGTGGGGCAAAACAGAACCCCCCCCCCCAGGGCCGGGGGACGGTGCCCTTGGTATCCCTTGGGCGCCGCCGGCCAGTGTTCGCCCGCAGTGGCGGCTGTTTCAGGGGGCAAAACCCATGTCTTGCCCCCCCCCCCCCCTGGGAACTGGGGGTGGGGTGGGGGGGGGTGCCCCTCTTGCCCCCGGTTGGTACGCCCGTGACCTCTTAACTTCCGGCCTTTATGTCTCGCAACATCTTTCTGTCCCTGCATAAAAATGCCTTGCCGTTACGCGCGACAGGGTCAGCTCGTTTAGATTAACCCCTCGCTCCACAATATCCGCTAAATCCCGGCATTTACCTCTCAAAATCATCATTCTAGCTGGGCATCAAAAGATTCTTAAACTTTAAGCAGAACATACTGGAGCGACGAAAACGGGCGCCGCGCGGAAATTTACCTAGCAACTTGCGTGAACGCTGCAGTTGTGCACCTATACCATGCCGCCATGCCACAGTGTCTGCGCAAGTTGCTATGAAACTGCCGCGCGGAGCCCTTTCTCATTGCTCATGTGTTTCCCACTTTACGTGCGAAAAGGCTGCCAGCTCCTTCAGTTCAATCCTCGCTCTACGTGACCTGTTATCCCCTAGCATTTCTTTCCCTGCATTTTTTTCGGGGATAAAATCTTTCTATATTGAATGTGAGGAATTGTTGCTAACTTCCTCTACATCAGACCAAGCTCCACGTGACCTGTTAGCTCTTTCTCAATGTATGTACGCAAATGTTAACTCATCTGGGCTTGGTGAGGGCCCTGAACCTGCGCTTCCGGCATCTAATCACGGAAGGAAGCCTAAAGATAGACTCTGTTGCCGCATCGATCGCCACCTTCCTTTGACACCAAGTTCCGGTTCCGAAAAGGCTTCCTGTCTCGCTCGCTCCGTGGTCCGTGTTCCATGTCTGGTCCACACGCACCCTTACACTTTGCAAAACCAACATATCAATGCAGGGACAGCAAAGGTTTCTGTCAGGCCGCCCGGAAGGAGAGACATTGCATCACTATAAAAATACCTTCAGCTGAGCGTTGGGCTTTTCTGAATTTATAAAATGTTCGTGTTGCGATTAACATTTTATGTTAAAATTGGCACCGTCCTAATGAATAAAAAAGCATGGCTAAGAACAAATTAGAATGCGTAAGAACTTATATAACCATGCGATTAGTTAAACTGGGTAGGAAAAAAAATACTCGCTAGAAATAAAAAAAAATATCGCCTTTAGGTTGTTACGATATTCTGTGACGAACGAAAAATCAGACCGTCAGGAAATCTTTCGAGCCTGTCACACCTTTCGGTTGCCGAACTATACTTCGTTTTCCCTGAGGTCTAAATGGAGCCGCCGCTATGAGCTGATGAGATCAATCAGGCATCGTCAAAATTGAGCTATTCGCGGTGTTCGTCTTGTTTCTCTACGTGTTTTATCATCGCTGAACCAATCATAAACAAAAATGCCCAATGCCATGCACTGTTGACGCTGATCGATTGGCCCCATTAGCTCGTAGCGTCAGCTAAGTATAGAATCAAGCTGAAACGAAGTAGAGGTAACTTCCATTTTCTTTCAGCAATGTAAAGAAGCGAATAAATGTAGACATCGCTCGTAGGATTTCTCTTGCTGCTACCAGCCTCGGAGAACGACACAACCCACTCGTTCTACATCACGTAGTTTTTTATTGACTCTTATTGCCACACGCCGCGACCCAAAATCAGGTGCATACACCTGCGCCTAGCCTTTATCAGCAGCGTAGCGCCTCTCGCGTGGCCTAGAACACTTGACCACCTCGCTGTGTACAATAGTCAGATACTATTTCACATACGGAGAACCTAGTCCAATGCTTTATACCACTGGGTTTTCTCACACACTAAAACTAACACGTAGTTATCTAGTTCGACTGTCAGGGAGTTTACCACGCTACAAAACGTTTCCTAGTTTCCTAATTCTGCGATCGCCACGGGAGAGACTAACCCTCTAAGAGAAATAGGTTCTACAACTTGTATAACCTCATTTAATCTTATACGTTCTGATATGTGTATCGGGCGAATTATATGGCTTTCTTCTATATGACATTATTCACGGAACACAAATTTTAATATGCAAAAATCATAGAAATAATTTATTATCGCAAAATGGGTTAGGGTGTTCTCACTTGGTGCCGGGGTTCCGTGGGGATGTCAGAGACCAGGAGTGCAGCTACGTTTGGTGCTGTACAGAAACAGATGAATGCATATATATATGTTCCGTAGATGTGGAGTATACCCGCCGTATTTGTGCATACCACGTTTTAGAATAAATGAAGACAGAAAGGCATCCACCCCGTCACTGTGTTTTATAACTACGGGACCACTATGGGTGGTTTGTGACGTCATCCCAGGGTAAGGACTCTACGCAATCGAAACCGAAACAACTTTTTTATAGCGCAATAATGAATTATGCTTCTGTTGAAACGTAATTTATTGCTTCATACGTCTCACTTGTTCACCTCATTTGAATTCGGAAGAAATTATTTACCGCAATTTTCGACACTTCATTTTGAGCTCATAGTAGTGGTATCATCCGCATTGTGTACATTTATAGAAAAACATAACACAAATTATTACGTGCCTAGATCTTTAAAGATGGCCATCAAATGCATACGGGCCTGCTCATGTGGAAATAACCATTGGTCTAACTTTGTTTTCGATGACTCAGAGAGACTGTGCGAAGATAAATAAATGCTGCGCGTGAAAAAGGGAATTGCACATAATCATGGAGCAGAGGTGTTTCTACACATGATACTTGTTTTTCTCCACGCAAGCTTCATTTTCAAATAGAACCCGTGCTTGTGTTCATCGTTATCCGCTGCACGTCCATCGTGAGTTTGGAGTTCAGCATGCTTTAGTGCACCCTTCTCGAAGCAGAGTAAGCTGCAATGTTCCAGGAATTACAGGTGGGTATTATTATTTTCATTTGAATTAGTTGGACTCCGAAATTCAAGATTTTAGCTAAAATCAAGGCTTCCTGGAAGTACAACCGTGTACAATAATCTTAGCTTTTTATCAAAATTGATTGTAAAGAATCCAGTTCATCCTTAATAGGGTAGTGTTCCAGTTAGCTATCGCCCGTCAACTTTAAAGGGACACTGACAGGGTGTTTATGCTCGCCGAGGTTTTTAGTTGTACATGACATATGAGAGCCCAACTACCCAAAACACAATTTGCGACTCGAAATTCGGTTTCTTTCCGCCCGAAAACCGCCGATCAAGAACTGGCCGGTTCGAGTCTCGCTCACTCTCTTTTCCGTGGTCACGGGCCGTTTTCAAAGGTATCGATGCGACCACCAAATTTAATGAAAGTCGTTGGTCACTGAAGGCACACACTCAATATTAAAAATAGAAAAAAAGATGAAACCCATTTTTTGTGGCTTCTAAAAAGCTGCAAATACGTTGATTGAAAAAAAAGTTCCACAGAGAACCGGAAGCATTCTGTGCGTGCGTCGTTTCGCGTATCGTGGGACTCGCGGGGACGGCGATGGCAGCGGACGAAGGGGCGGGACCTCTACTTCAGAACTGTCGTTCGCGGTACCGGCGAATTCTGTCTGCCTTTAAAGAGAAATTTGGGACTGATCAAAAGAATTGGTATTCATCCCGTACGACACGCCCGACCACCAAGCCGACTTGCACGAAGACGTCGCCGAGCCGTCGCTCCCTTCTCGTGGCTGAAGACATCGCTCGCGCAAACTTCAAGCACGACGCGTCTACTTCGAGTTGAATATGCACGCGTACGATTTCTTTACTAGGTGCGAATGTCGCCAATACGTGGTGCTTCCCGACTTCGACCCGGGAGTGCTTTTGCTGGAGGAAAATCGGCAGCAAACTTTCCAACTTACAATTTACCGGCTGAAGTATTACTAGGAAAGAGATCCCCCCTATCACGTGATCCCCCGTAGCTCAGTGGGAACGACGTCCGCTTCACATGCGGCAGGACCGGGTTCGATCCCCGGTGATGGCACTTTTTTTTTTTTTTTTCAGACATTTTTTGATGTTTACATTTCTTTCTTTTTACAATTATCACTGAAGAAACAAACAAAAATTAACAAACAAATGTTGTGGACGAAACGTCGCTGAATTAAATGGGGATGGGATTTCTTTTGACACCTGCGAACTCAATGTAATCACTTTCCACAAAATGCAAGGAGCATATAAATCAGGTAGCGTCCGCTTTCCGAGGTGCCCGTAAATGTTCTACAGGAATTGCAGCCAGCCATTGGTCCCGATCCCGTTGATATTTCGGAAACTCTGTCGCACAATGCCACTTTTTTTCGGACGCAGGACGTGTGAGCCAGCTCTTCACGCAACATCTTGGGTGTATTCTTTTCGGAGCCGATCATGAAAATTAACCACGGGCACTCGCTACTCATCTCCAACTCCTCAATGTACAAAACAACTCATCTTGGAGTACAGAACAGCGAGCGGAACAAACATAACTGCAAAAGAATCGCAAACAGTGCCCGCTAACGCCGCATGTCGTCTGCTACGCCGAGGGGAAAAAAAAGAGAAAAAAAAAGCGCACGGTCGGGTGTAGCCACGTGACTTCCGCCACTCCCGCTATCCTCTCCACTTCTCCGTTTCGGTTTCGGTTTCGCGCAGTTGCGTTTTTTGGCTTTATTAAAAAAATACGCTACTCTGTTGCAAAATATTAATTGGGTAGTCCTCCGACACCATAATAAAGCGCCCTGGCAAAGAATGAAAAAAAATTTTTTGGGGGTGTCAGTGTCGCCACTAACCATTGTTGTGTTCGCCGGAGGATCAGGCCCGCCAATATGCGCCACTCATACTGAGTAAAACTAATTAGAGCAAGCTATAGACGATATGCAAAAATGAAAACGGCAGCTTTTGTACTCATAATCAAGTATCGAATTTCCAGCATATTGGGGGTTTCCGACTGATATTTCTGCCCGAGAGGCGATGGCCCAGGTAAAGTGGGTCTCGTAGCTCCAAAACATTATCACGTGCTGCAAGTCCAGTGCAAAACCTTCACACAGTTAGGCTTCGATAAAGACCGTTGACTGACTTGGATGGCCCAGTCCACTGCTTGAGTGACGAGTTATTAGACCTCTTTGCCGACAATTCCTTTTCGAAAATTTCGTGGTCGTCTTTCTTTTTTTTTATTTGAACCTAACCTACACAGCCAACCATTGATTGCACAAAAACATTGTCATAATGTCGTGAAAACCGAAATAAAGGCGGCTCAGATTGGTATGACGATGATAGATGGCAAGAATTCGGCACATGGCCTTATGATCAGGTTCCTACACTCTAAAAAAATGCCTGCATGTCTACTTACCCGCTTAACACTCGAAGAGCCAATCTTTGCGATTTACGAAGTCAGCTCAGCGAATGATGAGGCGGAACATCTGTGTAGACATCAAGATTATAGTCTGCACTTTAGCATTACGCAATGCAAGCATGACGCTATGTATTGCGTAATGCCACAACGCAGACTTAAATATTAGGTCCAAACGGATCTTCCGCCTCAACATTCGCTGAGTTGATTTCGTAGGATTACAGTTGGCTCTTTGAGTGTTTTGCAGTGCGCAGTGACTTGCTGTAGCAGTGTAGGAAGCTCGCGCTTGGGAGGTGGGACGACTGGTTTTCCTCCCTACCGTTTTCGCGTCGTCAGTGACCACAGGAGCTCATCACGCTAACACGTACTTCTGGCCTCTTTTCAGACCCGTGTAATGTTAGCCGTTTGAGCTGGGGTTGGAGTGAAATATTAATTCATCTATTGTGATGAAATTACTAAACCCTCACACTACCCGCAAGGTGAAACACTGCAAAAGTTGAGCGCTGTGACGCCGGAGCATCTAAGGTGTCATTTCGGCGCAGACGGACTGAATGACCGGTAAGGTGCGAACGCGCACCGTCGAGTCCGCATGGGCGTTTTGTATTAAACCGAGTAACAGACCGGAAAAATAAATTCCATACCATTTTGGAAGCAGTGAGAGTGTATTAAGTAGAGAGCCCTTCGTGAACCCGGTAAACACTTTTATTGAACACAAAGTAGGACCTCCGTTTGGTAATTGAAAAACACTTTGAAAATCGCACGCCCAAGTTTGGAATCCAGGGAATGACGAAACTGCATGTGTATGCATAAACTGTTCACTGTCGTGGGTGTGGCTGCCTAAACATTTTATGCGATGTCATTGGACACAAAATATCACCACCTCGTGGTCACTGAAGAACAGTTCCGAAATAGTGCACTCAAGTTAAAAGCCTCACCTAATTTCACACATGTTTTTTCGCCGGCTTGACACCCACCTCGCTTTATTCGTTTTATTCGTTTTGTCACCCCAATACTTTTCTGACATAATTAGCGAGAACGCTTTCATTTTTGTTTCCCTTATCAGCAGTCTCATGATTCTGTTTCTACGTGCCATCATGGTGTCAAATGATGCCTGAATGTTACGTTACCTCACAGTGTCTCGTGAGGTCTATCCTCCCGTGACTCATGGTGTCACCTTACGTCGTCAAGTCACGTGGCATCACTGTGCAACGTCACTTGCCATGGCGATGTCCCGTCATGATGTCAGCTGATACCAGGTAATCGGTGATGTGATGCGCGGCGTGTCGTTCGAGTCGTGTGGAGCGGCGTGACGTCAGTGGCGTGACGTCAATGTGAAATAAGTTAGCGAAGTGCCGGAAATGGCCCGCGTTGGTATTCACCGCGGTTGTCGGCCCGAAAGCTGCGAAGTGTCCCACTAACTGCTACCGCAGTCAAAACTTGACAATTCCAGAAATAAACAACCCGGGAATCTCTTAAAATGAGTGTATTGTGACTTGTCCCGAAGCGAATGAACGGTGCAAGAGAGAAACATCCTCGCTCAGCCTCTTTTCACAGTGAGAATGAAAAACTACAAATGAGTCACGTCAATTACATCTTACCACTATGTATACCACGCCTGAACAAAAAAAAAGAAAAGAAACAATATCATGACTCTCGTTAAACGCGCATAAGCAGCATGTCTTCCTGCTAAAAATAAACGTTCGGTGTTAGTTTTTTTTTACTTATTTTATGGTATACTTTTGCCGCAGTGAACCATACATATTAAAGGCCTCTAAACGAACTAATTTAAAGAATCTGCGAATCAGCTTGCCATCTCGCGCTCAATTGCGAGTTGTTTTTTTTTCCGGCTTTTTTAAGGTGTTTGTTCTGAAGGCCTTAAACGCGCCCGTCTGACCGGGGTATTAGCTTTACGTTCAATTGATGATAGGTGCCAAAACATTGAAGATCGGAATATGTAATTACTTTAACCGTGTCCTAAAAATGAAACATGGGCTGTTAAACGGCACTTTTTTCCAGAACTTGATTCGCCTTCACGCATCCTTAAACCAACGCAATTTCTTAACCGAATTGGATTAACTGGAATGGATAGCGGGAAACGCTAACATTTAAAAAATAGATTATCATCACTTGGTTTAGCAACTGCAATAACTGCTTTAACCTTGAAATGAGACACCTTCAACGCGAGTATCATGACAGTCTTAGCAAATTAAACGAGAACGTCACTAGTTGTTTTTTTTCTTCCGAAGGACGTACTGTAAAAGTGCAAGTACGCTGTGCAGAGTTAACGTCTGCGCAGCATTTTCGTACATCAACTTTGAAGCATTGAAGTAACCGAAGTAATGAGCAGCCATTAAATACGCGGCGGCAAAATTACTGGCTACTTGCCACCTGCAATTCATTCCTCTCATTCAAAGCCCGGCGTCACCCTTTAAAGTGAGAAATCTATGCAAGCGCTGGAAAAAGCTGACATATTGCAGACGGAGGCATTTCGTTACCTCTCACCTCTTCCTCCTCACCCTCTTTTTTTGTTTTACCACTCCTTCTTTTCTTCACTTACCCTCATTTCCCAAACGCCTCGACTTAACTACGATGTACGGCCTCATTGGAAGATCCTAGGGGCAGACATTTTACTTCTCTTTTTTTATTTTGTCTTCTTCAAAACATTTAAGACGGAGAGCCAAAAAATCAAAGCGAGCAAGCGCCGAAAGCGGGAGAAAACCATATTTCTTGCTTCTCACCTCAGACACCTCACGCTAGAATAGGCTTTTCTGCTTCTTCACTTCTTCGCTTCTTCACATCGCAAATTTAGCTTTTATACCTAAAAAAGTCTAATCCGCAAAAGAAAGCCAAAATATCAACCAACACAAAACTAGCCGCGGTGGAATAGTGTTTTTACTTTATTTTTGTCAAGGATCGCGGAAGAAGAGGAAAACAAATACTTAGCGTAAAGACGGCCTGAACACCTGGACAATAAATGTGAGAGGTAAAGGAAAAAGATACCGAGAGTGGACAGCGCAATAAAACACTGCAGATATACATACAAACTCATGTAAAAAACATTGGCAAACCGAAATAAAAAAGGGGACGAACGTTTGCCTAATCCCCAGAACTGCTGCGGACGCGTTTTTCTTGAAATCCCCCGAAGCGGATCAAATCGAGATTGATGAGGGGAGAGCTCGTCTTCTTGCACATTCCTTCCCCTTTATTCCTCTCCTCTTCTTTTTCGCCTTCCTGTTGTTTTTTTCTTCTACCCCATCTTGCTTTCTTCCATCGACGTTGCGTCAAGGGCCCGTTCCTTAAACGACGAAAATTGTGGCTACGGGAGCGCGTGGTTGTCGATGCACCGAGCTCCTAAGGCCTTATCAGAATCTCTCCTTCTCAATAGCCAAGTCCTAAAGCAAGGGGAGAAAAATTCGGGTTGATTGGTTCGTGACGCGAGAGGATTGATCAGGATGTTAACAAGAAGCGGGGACGACGCCAGAAGCTCACGTTGTTTTGGCAGCAAAGTAAAAGGAACACACGTTATCCTTGAAATGCAGTGGGGCTTCGTCTGTGCGGTAATGTCTCAACCTCTCGGGAACCTTTTGTCCCTTTGATGTTTCTTCTGACAAATGGATATGCTAGTATATTTGTTTATTCTCAATATTAACGGCGCCATTGCAGGAATTTTAGCCTGAGTGGCGTTGAGCGATGTCGTGCCTAGAATTTAGAACAATATTTTTTTTTATTTGTGTCTGCGGATACATTTTTTGCAGAGGGGGTCTAAGGCTAAAGGCACGAATGCCTGACAAGGCCTTAACCCCCTCTTGGCATGCAGCAAAGCATCAACATACATATACACTACATCACATACATATAATACATCATACACATATAATACATCATACACATATAATAAATCGTACACAATAATACATCATACTTATAAGTACATATACATCAAATTCATATAAGCTCAATAGCCAAATCTTAACACTATAAAATACAGTTTCCTAGCCTAGACATACCAAGACAGATAAGCCCCAGAAACATATACGCGGCATGATCCAAACGTTTAGACCACAACAGTTCCACACAAGTCCAAACGAGATATAACCTGACAAAACTATGTCGAAAAACATGAAGGCACAAAAAAAAGAATCCCAAAATACAAACAACACTTTTATACACTAACCTTGTATAGACCAAAAAGACCTACCAAAAGACGAAAAACGAGAAAGGCAAGATCATTGCTAACAAAATATGACCGCAGTCTCAAGAAAGACGAGCAGTATTCTGACAAAATGTGAGAGCACTGCACAGTAAATTTGTTTTACAATCTATTTTGAATTGGGATATAGATACATCAAAATTCAATTCGAGTAAGTCACGGTTCAAAATTGTAGCAGTCTGGAAGGCTAAAGTTTGTCGTCCGTAATTTGTTCGCATAATAGGTACTTTACGTTTCGGTCGTCGAATATCGTACACTGGTGTTAGTTCACTTTCTGGCGTTAAGTAGCTTCTATTTCTGTGGATTAATTGAAGCAGTTTAAAGTAATATATTTGATTTGCCCTAAGCATGTGGTGTTTTAAAAACAGAAGTTCCGTACGTAAATTCCTGTAATCCCCCTTGTAGCCTTCGAGCATACGTAAAATTCTTTTTTGAAGAACTATTAATTTATTATAGTTTGAGGCCGTTGTTGTCCCCCATTGAATGGCTGCTGCGTGATTTAGGCGTTTTAAATAACAATCACAGAATGTAATGGCGTAGGTCGCTTGACATGCGAAGTCTGAATGTTAGCCAACTTTCACAGAGTTTGGCAAGTAGGAGTTGCTTTTTCGGGGATACTATACCCTTTTTCACTTCAAGAACCGTAGTAAAAAAAGTAGGGTACCTCGCGTAGGATTACTAGTTTCTCCTTTATGTTGATGATTAAGACATATGTAGGTGAATTTAAGATGAGATATATGTTATATTATCAAGACGTAGACGTTCCAATCGCCACAGGCATCCCTTTTTCCTCCGACAACCGAATCACCGAACCGAACCGAAGAACTACTCCGCGCCGCGTATGAACAATGCGCAAAACTGATTTTTTTTTCTTGAGGTGAAAATATATATAGATGGAGAATCAGCGTTATTGGTTGGAGAAACAACCAAAGGTTAGCTCTGCTTTCTTTGGATTTTCTTTTTTTTTTCTAATCTAAAACATAATTTCTCTCAATAAAAAAATATACAAAAAATGTGTTGCCAGTAAATACGAATGTTTTCTTGTTCGTACATTTTACTTCTTCCGGTTTTCAAGTATTTTGATGTGATGTTTTTTTTTTAAGATATGCGGAACTATTAAAAAAAAGTAGAAGTTGCGGGAAAGATTGCTGCTGTTTAGACTAGTATATCTATTTTTTTAGGAAAGTACTATTAACAGCGACAACTTTTCTTTTTGCTGTCGTTGAGTGAGTCATTTTCTGTGTGGAGACTGGGGCGGGGGGAAGTGCGGGGGGATTCCGAGTCAAGAGGTCCAACGAGTCAAAAGATCCAATGCGTAAAAAGATCCATAATTGGACCTTCTGACTCATTGGACCTTTTGACTCGTTGGACCTCTTGACTCGCCGTGGGTCTTTTGACTCGTTGGATCTCTTGACTCGTTGGAGCTCTTGACCCACATTGGATCTTTTGATTCGTGTCTTGCGAGTCAAAAGATCCAATGGGTCAGAAGATCCATTATTGAACCTTTTGACTCGTTAGATCTCTTGACCAGAAGCGGGGATTCCGAGTCAAGAGGTCCAACGCGTCAAAGGTCCAACGAGTCAAGAGGTCCAATATTGGACCTCTTGACCCGTTGGACCTCCTGACGCGTTGGACCTTTTGACTCGCCGTGGATCTCTCGACTCGTTGGACCTCTTGACGCGTTGGACCTCTTGACCCATATTAGATCTCTTGACTCGTGCCTCGATGTGTCAAGAGGTCCAACGCGTCAAGAGGTCTAATATTGGATATCTTGACTCGTTTCATATCTTGGTGGGATTTATGTACAGGCAAGGGGTGTAAAACAAGTACAGGAAGAAAAATTAAAAAAAAACTACGAGGGCACCTAAGCTTTTTCTTATGATGTGGGAATGCGTGAGCACTAGCTTTGCCCGAGTTGTGTTGCCGCAACGGATAGCGCACTAGTTTCACGATCAAGAAAGCCTAGGTTCGAAACCAGGCCTAGGTTCGAAACCAGGCCTAGGTTCGAAACCAGGATGGTTTCGTGCTCATGTAACCAGAGAGGTCACGTGACCAGATCTTCTTTTTTTCGGTTTGGTCGCGTGACCATACTAAGAATGTGTGTATTTGGTCACGTGACCAGACTAAGAATGTGAGTACACCGCCATATTCCACAAATATTTTTTCTCGCTTTGGTAACATGATTAGATAGGTCACGTGACCAGAGAGATCACGTGACCAAAGATGTCACGTGACCAGAGTTTTTTTTAATTTTATTGTGTTGGATTGTGTTGGACAAGTCACGGATTTTGACGACAGATTTTGACGACGGCTTTTTCGCTGACTGAGCCAGGTAATGCTCACGCATTAAAAAAGCAGGCAACAGAGATGCTAACAAAATAAGGCGGAAAAAGAAAAATGCCAGAAAAAGAGAAAAAAGTTAAGCTGTGAAGACTTCCCACGACAGGGGGATCTCACGAACACGGCTTTGATACATCGTTTCTGTCCGGTGATGTATTCAGTGTTCGTGCGTATGACCCGTGATTTGCTTAATTTTTGAGGCGACGAATACGCGCGCGCTGGGCTGTGGGGATCGCATGCTGGGCACTGGATTTTTAAATACTGAAAATCATTGTTGTTATAAACTATCAAGCTTATAGCAACATTGGTTTGTTGGGGACCTGCAGCCCTGCAGGGCTGTGGGCCTTTGCTTTTCTACCCCTGACCGCAAAGTCGTAAATCTGCATCTCCCGTGTTGCTCTCCCCGCAAATATCGAACAAGTCACCGGAAAGGTCTTAACATTCCACGATTTGAGATGCCTTTTTTGTTTAGGTAGTGACTACTTCGACATCCGGGTTCAAAATAATTGTAAAACTATTTTGAACACATCTTTCGTCGAATACGAAAGATATGTCCATAGTTATTTGCTATTTCGACGTCTACCATCACACTAAAGCACTATTACGGCGTTTGACGTCAGGATAACTGAAGATAGTTTTTCGTTTTTAATTTCTGTGACACCATTTTTAAAAGTTGTAGTAACTGTTTAAATTTGTTCACGTCCCGTCAAATAGCTTCCTTTATATTTTGAGGTCCTTGGTCTTCGAAGAACTTGAAGAGACAATTTGCCCTGGCGCAGCATGGCATGTAAAGTTAGTCATTTTTCCATTCGCCATGGCCTAGCACCGGACACACTAGATCTATCGGCTTCAGAGATCGACTTGCTTTCCGACACGAACAGTTCTTCAATCGATTTCAGTCTCTATGACCCAATTTTCTGAAAATGATTGAGCAACTAACCCACCATCTTGCAATTGCACCCGACTAACACATCGCGTAATTTCAACTAAAATAAATTATATCAACAGACAAGTGTTAGGTAATTCGAGTCAAGAATGCTTAATCATGAAACGTCCCGTTTCATGGTTTATTTCACAGCATTCTCAGAAAAAAGAGCAGTAAAGGAGTTACATATCGCTAGCATAAGTGGCTGCTCCGTGCTTTTGAGTAAGAAAACGGCCCAGATTAACCAGCTAGCACGCAGCGGTCGTAACGTTTCAAGGAGACAATGCTCGCATTTATTTGCGACATTCTGTTTGACGCCAAGTGGCGTAATTTGGGCTCGTTGAAAGGCGCTCCCCAATGATATTTGAGCTTCTTCCCATGTTGTGTTATTTACCTCTTTAGTGATTCGGTGAACTCAGTGAATGAAAACTAAAGCATAAAACTGTAGCGCATCATATTTTTAATAGAACATACGAGCACCCGGGACTGGACAAAGTTACCGAAGAAAGTATTTGCGATCACAAATACTGAGGTGCATGAAAGGGAAGGCTAAACGCAATATGCTAAGGTACATTTGTATTTTATATCTCAGGAATTCCAGAGACACTTCCGTAGAAATGGCATAAATGTGTCCTAGAACAGAGACTGGAACACAAATACTAAGTTCTACAAGTCTAAAATATGTCGCCAGGCACTATTCATTATTTACACTCAAATATATATACACTATGGCAAATAGTATCTGTCTAGTTTTCGCCAATAGCTATGTAGTAGTTGTATTGTCCAAAATCATACATATATGTCAAACAGTCAGTAACCGTCACAAGCAGCCATTAATAGCAATATAATTATAAACACAGAAGGTAAAAATAAGGCTGGTAGACCTCTAGACGCGTTGGATCTCTTGACGCGTTGGACCTCTTGACTCGTTGGACCTCTTGACGCGTTGGACCTCTTGACCCGTTGGACCTCTTGACACAAATTGGACCTTTTGACTCGTTGGACATCTTGACGCGTTGGACCTCTTGACTCGAATTGGACCTTTAGACTCGTTGGACCTCTTGACTCGGCTGTCACGTGACTATTGGACCTCTTGACTCGTTGGACCTTTTGACTCGTTGGACCTCTTAACCGTAAGCTGAGAAGGGGGGGTATTCAAGCCATTACAACGTCGTTCATCTTCAGTTTTATTTTTTATAGGAGATTACAGTTAAGGCGGAGCATCAGTTTACTTTAGTGCGGAGCAAACGCGCTCCCGATCAGCACATTTACTACAACTGCATTTGTTCACTCTATTATCAGACAGCTGAGGTTACGTCTGGATCACACTTCAAATTGCCGCAATTTTGGCATTCGACGGACACGTAAACAAATTCATGCCAGCACGCGATATCTCGGTCTACATCTTTGGCACATCCAAAGATCCGGCAGAATTCCAGTGTGGCTGCTACCATCGCGTTCCTTTTTATCGTTTATTCATTTTAAATTTTAATGCAATGGCAGAATCAAGCGCAGGTACAGGGCCTTTCAGCTATCTGTGGCAAGATTTACATAAAGCAGGTGCACGCTACACGCGTTTGAACCAACGCAGTATTGTTCAGAGTCATATTGAGCGAGTGAAAATAAACTTTACGGTGCGCTAGACTGCATATTTGAGAACAATTATTTAGCTAACCATTTAAACGATGGTCAGTTCGCGAGCCCACCAATATAAACCTTTAGAGGGTGTTCAGAAACATTCAACCATGTTGCTTCTAGCAAGTTAGCCACTGTGCGTGTCTTAACTGCTAGAGCTTTGAAGACAAATGCACGGCATTTAAAACTATCTAACGTTAGTACCCTCTAGCGAACTGCGACCTTATTGCCCTTTTTCCCGTGCAATTTTTTAAAGTTTTGCGTATTTTACTTTTTTGTTTTTTAAAGCTTCAAAACGTTAAATACACTAAAGCTATCTAGACGGAAACGACACCAGATGTTTCTCGACGTGATCTACAACTTTTGTACTGGAGGGTCCCCGCTGAAAAGGATACTTGAAAGGCAGCTAAATATACGCGTTAATAACCCAGTTTGTGTACATCGCAAAAATATCGTCGCTTGCTCGATAGGAGCGTGATCAATGCTGTGTCGGTTCGACATGAGGCGTGTAGACGGGCCTTTTTTTAAGTCATTAAGAACCAATTTGCTGAAACATCCTGTGTTCCGTTACGAGACGCGGTCCAGGCCTTGTGAATATGATACGTTGTGTTTTAACTCTTCCGGCAACACCGCCTCCTAGAGGACAAGGTGTGTGTCTTTCATTTCCTTACGTCATCACTACTGTATTCATGCAGCGCCACCTAGCCGGCGTGCGTGTCGACGCTCGCGCGTCTTTGGCACATCCCATTAACTAGCCTAATGCTAGAAGATGGCGAATGCCAACATGAAGGTGGCTGCCACTTTTCCGAATATACTGTTCCAGCTTCAACGTCCTTGTCGCTTGGGGTGGGTCGAGGATCCACTGAGTTTGGAGTAATGCGCAGGATTCGTCTGGTACGTGGAATTTGGCTTGGGTGCGAACCTGCCAACGAAACATGAATTTCTCAAAACGAAGGAGACCACGCTAAGGCCCGCGAGCGCTCTATGTAAACATAATTATAGTGGCCTATATATTCATATAATCAAAGTGGAGTAGAACTGTTTAAATAGCTCGAGTCTAGTCTATCAACTGGTTCGTTGATTAGTATTACCTCTCTTTGGGTCTAATGTGGCAACACTAATCCTCCTTCCAGTATACCTGAGTTGCTGTGTTATTTAAAGACGATTTAACAAAGATGTGTCATTTAATCGACCATCACGGGATTTCCAGCGAAACACTTCGTATTTTTTCCAACAAAGAAATATGAGTTGACATGAAACCTTAAAAAATGCCACAAAATGATTGCCACGCTAAGGTTTATTCACACGTTGAATTCTTTCAACGCGCAACTGTTTCCCGAATCCGAGATTTTCCGCAATCGGCTAATGCACGCGTCCAGTTTGACGCGCGAAAACTGCGACAATGACTCGGGGGAATTTCGGCATACCTTGTCATCTCCACCGAGAACATCGAGCGTTTTTCAAAGAATTATATAAAGTACGCACAATGTGAAAAATCAGTTTGCTTTATGAGCATAACTCGATAAGTCTCGTCGGACTAGGATCATTCATTTTGCTAGGCTTGCCAAACCGGGAAAAGAGCGCGAATATCAAAGAACCGTCGAATGATGTCGAAGTATTTTGTTCGGACACCTTTGCGCAGGTAAAAGATTAGTTATTGCCAATCACCATTTTTATCTACAGTACTTGAACTCGATGCGACTGTTTATGAATTTGTACCACGCCGCCAACCTGTACCGCCCGTGCGTACCAACTCTCGATCCCCTCGTCGCTCGCCGCCTGTTTTTTCACCGAAAAGTTTTCCTTTTTTTTTCGCTTTGCCTCGGATACGGAATTTGCCGAAAATTTCTCTCCTCCGAGAGCTCACTCCACCTCGCAGATCAGACGCCACAGCGATGTCTAACGGCCCGCGTTTCTCCCGGTAATTGACAGGCCTTGGTGAAGTTTCGGGAAAATCTCACTCCGAGAGCGATTACGGCGCTCATTCGTTTTCGAATACGTGCGTCTTTATCCTACTCATTCACACGGTGCATCTATTTTCCTAAACCTTGTTTTGTGATGATAGAGTGGCCAAAAGATCAACCGCATGAACCGACCTTTACTGATCAGTTTGCGCGCAGCCTCGGTTTCGTGACACCACAGAATGCATCCGTTCAACAGAAGGTGGTGAAAATTCCATCAGAAAGCAAAAACATCCTAAAAGCTGACATCGGTGATTTGACGAAAATAAAATAGGAGAAAAAGGTACAGAAAAGAGGGGGGAAAAAAGACAATAGGTTAGTCAAGTTGGTTGTTTGTTGTTGTTGTTTTTTTGCCACGAGTGTAGCTGTTCGAGTGCTAGTGAACTTTATTTATTGTTCCACAATGCTTGACGCCACTCTTCTTGTACAAATTAGAAGTAGAAAATCACTAGATACAAACTTATCAGTTGGTATTTTGCCGCTTCTTTCTGTGTACTATACTTGGTTTCAGCGGAAGTCCAGTCGCAGCCGACGTTACGAGGTAAATTGGACCAATGAAGTGAATCAGGGTGGCGATACGGCCTAGTTGGTTCCTACATTGTAAATCAACACTGTGGTCAAAAAGAAAGAAGAAAATGAAAACGGAGTAAGAAGGATGTACACAAGACAAGCGGCTGCCAGCGCTTGTTTTGTGTACATTCTTTGACTTGGTCTTCGTTTTATGTGCGCTATGCCGATGCTAAAAAGACCAATAAAACAGCGGCAAAAGCGCAAGTCCCTAGGCGCTACATACATATAAATGGTTCAGGAACGATAGAGCGTGTACAGACACAGGACGAACACTACGACGATAGGCTTTAGACGCGGTCTGATTTGTGTCGTCAGCTCGTAGCGTCGGCTGCCTCTGGACTTAAGCTGAAAAAAGCATACACGAACTCAACTCTGTTACGTCACGGCGCGGTGGTGACGCGTCGAGCCCACTTCCAGTCTGGGGCTGTGGGCGGAAGTCACCATGTGAGACGTGCATTCCTGTGTTGTTTTGAAAGAAACAAGACAAAAACCTGTCTTCTCGTCAAAACACCGCGACTGAGGCTGTATCAAAAGAGTCGAGAAAGATTTGAACGTATGTTTTCATGTGCTCGTTTCGTCCGAGAACGTGGATATGTGCGGTGAGAATGGAAAACCAGACGCCGTCGGACCACGATTGCTTGGACGGGAAGCACCTTGGGTTCAATTCACGGGTACCTGTGGTCATGAGATTCATTTGTTTTGTTCCAACATGAACGCCGAAACACCGTCAAGTTGTACGGACCACCTGCGGACTCCGTTCAGTGCGCTTTCAAGTTCAAACGGCCGCCTCATCGTTCGAACTATCGTCTGCTCTTTACAAAGTTTGTGCTTTTTCGTCTGCTTTTCCGACAACACCGGCCCATAGACCAAACGTTGGCCCGGTAATTGAGATATGAAGTCCAGACCTCAAAAGACTTTTAAGTTTGAAGGTTGGTTGAAGTAAGCAGGCTCGGTGTAAACAGTAGGTACAAGGAAATGTTGATCAGTCTTACCAGTGGCCATCATCGACTTGTTATTCTTTATTCACTTGGTCCAATTCTGCTTGCGATTTTCAGTATCGACGTTGTAACATCTATGTTAAGGTTCACGCATTTGCTGGCCGAGCGACGTCGCGACTAAACATTGCGAGCGGAATCTCATTATGCGAATTAGGCTTCAGCGTCCATTCTGTGGCGTCCACGCCGAATGAATCACCGCATGTCACGTTATTCACGCCAAGTTTTGCGGTGTAACAAGCTTCGGAAATTTCGCTGAGGCTGCTAAAGTAGTCAAACACTGTAAGGAAAGCGTAGAATCAACAATTCCAACGAGAAAAAGAGCACGGGGACTCATACCGAAGTCGACCACAGAGTATATCAATAGTTTGTTTATGGGTGACGCCGGGTGTCTTCCCCACACTCCACCATACATGTGCGGTGCCGGTGGCACCCGCTAGGGGCGCTCTTGTTTTTTTGTAAACATGAGGTGGTCTCTAAAACGTCGCAGCATTATAAACTCACTGAAACTACCGATGTCCGCGTCAATGTTCAGCCCTCTTCGGAGTGACCGAAGTGCGTGGGATCCTGCCCTCCATAATATTATGTTATCTCTATGGCTAAAGAGGGCGTTAGCCTTCTCCATGCAACACGAGACTGGCAACAAGAAGGTAGTAGGCGCAGTGCCACATTGATGCAGGCATTACCAGCTTATCATACTGCGATCAATTCCTATCTTTACTTCTTCCTTTTTTTTCTTTCTGTCCCTTTTTTTGTCTCTCTGCACTTGTTTCTTTGATGCTGCCATCAAAAGGTTGACTTCCCCAGCAAAATATCGGTACCAACAAAAGCCGTTGCCCAGCGAACGAGACACTCCAGCCAAAACACAGAAACGGCGAGAAGTAAAGAACCACCAAGTAAGCCGATCTTAGCCTGGTCGATCGCAGATCTCTGCTGCTCAGAGGGTTGTCCGAAAAGATCGACTTTCTTGTCTGGCCTGGTCTCCCTCCCAAGACGAACAAAAGAAGTCAGGAAGCGGGGCACCCGCGAAAAGCAAAGAAGGCGTATGCGTGGGCAAGAGGACCAAGTATAAAAGTATATATATATATATATATATATATATATATAGTGAGCCAAGTATATAGCCACAAAAACTGCTCTAGCACACGATCGGTGTCGGTGAGAATTACCCTCACTGCCTCACTGAGGAAAATGGCCGGCAAAGGGTCCCCAAAGAGATCAGGGAGATCCCGTGAAACAGCGTTAACAAAGAACGGAAAAAGCCCGTTAAAATCGACTTTTATTTCTGGGGCGATACTAGAGCCGAAGCAGCAAATCGGTTCACAACAGGCTTTGCGATTGCTCGAGGTCTTAAAGCGGTCCTCCGCAATTTCAACCTCACAAATAGATTGTGGACGTTTACTTTATTTGTTTCTTTTTTAACTCCTCGACTACCATTCGGAGGGTCGTTAACGAAAGCCTTTAAGCGTTGTCGCTGTAATCCAAACAAATGGCCGTGAAGTTTATCTAACGCGATCACTGTGTTTTTTTTTCCTTTTATTACTAACAAGGTTTAAGGCTATTGAAGCCTACGAGGTAAACAAGAAATGCGTTATATTAGTCGGCAGTAAAGCTAGTGGTCTCGGAATGGACAATATACCCACAATTGAATTACAAGGCGACACCTATACACACCTTTCCCGCGCACTTGATTTGAGTCACCCTAACTGAGTTTCTGTTCCTTCACCATAATGTTTGGAGCCACAGAAACAGAAATTGGAAATACACACGAAACCTGCGCTGGTGTCGAGAATATGGTTGTGTCTAAGAATAAATAACCTACCGCACGACTGTGATGATGAAGGGGAGAAACCGGATTGAAAGAATACACAACAAGAAAGTCAGTAAGTGCGGCGCTGCTCTAAAGCGTCTCAATCAAACTGCATTTGGTTTTGAAAAATATTAAGCTAAGGGCAGCAGCATTCATATTCTGAGCACCGCTCGCCTTTGCTCTCCCTAAAACAACCAAACTATATTTTTATTTTACCAGAAAATGGAGCAATGCACTACAGAACTCTCATTGTCCGCCTAAATGTAGTATTAAGGAGTATTCACACGAGGGAGAAATTCCGGGCATTTCTCCCCGGCACGCGCGCATCACGAGATGAAAACGTGAGGCTTTTGCACATCGCAAAGCCTGACGTTTTCGTCGTGGGATGCGCGTGTCGGGGAGTTTTCGCTCGTGTCAATACTCTCTTTAGCGGTCCGAACCAAATGCCGACTATTCCAGAACTAACCCAGGCCGGCGCAGCCGTAGCCTTGGCTATTGTAACGCGCTCCGGCCGTCCGAGCGAGCGAAGAAGTCGAGAAAAGACGACCGACGAGCGAAAAACAAGAGAGAAGTAGGGTGACGTCACGACGACGTCAAATATGTTAATAACCCATTCCGGCTACTACTAGGACAGGTACAGCCGTTAGCCTCCAATGTTTTCTCCGGCCGCTCTTTCTGCGCTCAAGCTCAGGGCTCTTGTTTCCGCCGCCTCAAAACATACATGGCGTTACAATCGCCACCTCTATTGCTGCTGGGTCGCCCCTATTTGCTCCTACATGACGCTAGTTGTACTGTCGCGTCCTAGTCAGCCAGTTCGCCCCGCCCCCCCCAGTTTGCTTGCCTGATTTTGTTTCTCTTTCATTTCCTGCTCGTCTTCTGAGACTTTTATTTTTATATATATATCTTTTTTTATATAAATCACTGTAGAACAACTTCAGAGAAGCGCACACATGTACTTTTCATACATACTTTATTATTTACACAGATCCCGTACATAAAATAGAATATATATACAGAAAATAAATTTACGGAACAATGGAACGTATCGCACGAGAAACACGTAAGAGCACAACTAAAGAAATTTACATTTATGAGAGATATCGCAACACTACAGTTTTGATCAGCAAAAACTTCAATGTTTTCTGAAGAAAAAATTATTTTTCTACTTAGTTGTTACATGATGACCCGCTTCACGGCATCTGTGCTTTCCTATCAGCTGCAGACATTTAAAATGACGATTTTGCAGATCTCTTCTTTTTAAAGGCGCAAATGCTCCAGGGTTCAAAGCAAGACATTTGGAGGAACCTTTAGCAGATAGTTGGACAGAGAAGGTTCTCTGACTGTTCTCCCATGAAAGTACAAAGATTCTTCATCACATCATTTTTGTGTACCAGATTGAGGATGCACGCCAGAAAGCACTCTTCAAGCTTACCCACGAAAGCAAGGCAAGGGCCTGTGGGCACACAGAGAGTACCCGAAATGCCTGTGTCTTCCTGAGCGTTTAGCACGTGGAACGGTTCGATCTGCTTGCGAATTTGAGGTGCAACTTCACTCCTACATCAGAAAAGAACAAACGAAAACAAATGTGGGCGGCAGCTTAAGTGCTGCGTTCAAGGGGTTTCTGTCGCACGAGACTGAAGATCGCAACCAGGATCACATTACATGAAACTGGCTTGAAACGAAACCGTGGAAAAACGAAACTTTACCTCTCGCTTCGGAACTCCTTTGGGAATAGAAAGAACGACGAGACTTTCGACTTGCTGGAGTTTCCGCACCATTTCGCAGCGCAGTAGCGCCAAGGCATCCTATCCAGCGAGCACCAGAACTTTCGAAGTCAAATGAAGCTATGAAGGCGGACAGAGCGAACACCACATTTTCCGCAGAACACTCCGAGCAGACAATCACGTTCTTCGGATGTCGGCGACTGTTGCGCCGTTGCCAAGGTTGCCACAAACGGCGGCCGGCGGCGTCCGGTGGCCCGGCGGAAGTGTCGATCGTTACGCAATATTTTGAGGCGGTGGAAACAAGAACGCTACGCTTGAGCGCAGAAAGAGCGCCCGAAAGTAACGTGGATGTAAACGGCTGTACCCGTCCTACTGGCCGGACTGGGTTAACATAACGTTACTAGAACCACTCAGTTGGGAAACTTCCATAGAGACTGCTCAGAAAAAGGGGCACCGATCCGTACTCGAGAACCGAGCTAAAGGCGGTCACAACGCCACCACTTCTCCCGCAGCGGTCGCTCGAGGAACTGCACGTGACTTCCATTTCGGTTGGTTATAATCGGCCCTTTTGGGGTCAAAACAGATACTGCGGAAGGGGCTTCAAGGATTACTATTGAGGATAAAATGCGCCTAGCTCGGGACGCGCTACCTGAAATCACCGCTGAGCAACGGTTGTGTAAAAACAATATTAATTGTACTGCCAAACTTGCAAACTAAATATTTTAGAAAACAACACGCGCCCTTTATTTTGTACTAACCTTCAATAAAGGTACTATAAAAAGTGTTTTTTTCCGTTGGTTTTTACGCAAAAACATGCTTTCTAAAATCTCATGGTGGCCACAGTACAGACAAATGATACAGAGTGGCGCTGTTGCCGTGTTTAGCTCGGTCTCGGTTGACGCCAGCGGCCCAGGTTTCAACGGTAAGTTTCCCAACTGAGGGTTCTAGTAACGTTGGGTAACATATTTGACGTCATCGTGACGTAACCCTGACTCTTGGGGCCTCTTCCGAGGTTTCCTTGAACGCCGCTAGCTGCGTTAGCCTGATTAACCCTCACCTTATTCGAAAGTTATAAACTATTTATAAACTATTTTTTTTAGAGTATCAATGGAAAATAGCGGCCGGTGGACATTTTATAATACATGCAGCTGAATGGTACCAGTTGACGAAAACGAGCAAAAATAAGATTCGTTTTCCCATTGAAATTTAGAGTTCATCACCTTTAACTTTTCACTGAGATAACGGTTGCTTCTAGAACTTTGGCATATGACTCGGACTGCTAGCGCTAAATTTGGGCGGAGAACCAGCGTTTGGCGATGCGTAGTTTCTTTTTGCGGTGGAACATTCACTTTACATATTTTGGGGGCCGCGCTGTATGTAGTTTAACCGTACTTGAAAACTTCAACGTTCGAAGCTACTGTCAAAACGAGGGGGAGTTAAAAAAACTGGAGTTATTTGTGTCTAAAATTCACATTATCACCGGCAGCGGTAGTTGCATTGCTTGCAAACTATTCGCATTATTTCTGTCTTGGCGTGCGCATTGGAATACGAAGAAGTGATTTATGATTTATAATTTACAGGAACGGTAATATACTGCAAACGTTAAATAATCTACGTAGACTATTGACAAAATAAAAACATCTAAACAGACAAATAAAGTTGAAATAAAAAAAAATTATAGCCCATTGTCAACGGATATGCTTTTTTTATACTTTTTCACGGACTGACAAATATATTTTTAAGTCCACGGTTTCATTAGGTTGTTCGTTCCGTTCCCTAATTGTCCTTGGAACAAAACTAAATTTGAGGCATTCATTAAAGACCACATCCATGTATTTATTCGTGCTGACTTTGAGTGAACTATGAAGTATCGGGAAAATGAATTTGAATGGATCACATTTCGTTCTTTACTAAAATGCAGAGAGTACGGCAAGCATACAAAGTTCAGTGTGTCAATGGGACCGCCAATATTTGCAAAACGATTACCTTCGATGCAAGCCGGTGGATTTTATCCGCTTTTGACGAATTTGTTACGGTATAAGGATCCCATATCATTTTTGCATACTAGAGGACAGTTCTCACCAAAACTTTGTAAGCCAGGTTTTCATCTTTGTTCTGCTAAAGCAGTTGCGACATTTCTTTTTAAATACTGGAGTGCCTCGTTAGCTTTCGTGGAAACATTTGCGACAGCAATATTCCATCGCAAGCATTTCCAGCGCTTCCATTAGAAGCGCCGCAAACCCGTCAAGGACGTCGCAGACGTGAAAGCGTGACCGCGGAAACGTTAGGCAACCGCAGACGCGTCAAAGAGCCGCAGCCGCCGCGAACGCGTCAGGAACGCCGCAGTCGCGTCAGCGAAGCCGCAGACGCGTCAGCGATGCTCAGCGCGTAGGTCGCTACGCAAGGCGGCGCTAGGGGGAGTATCCAGCTAGAGTAAATGAATATGCTCCGACTCTGGAGCAGAGTATCGCAATCAAGGAGGTTATAAGTACTAGGAGGGGGCACGTTGCAATATTGGTGACGCCCAGTCATAAAAATGTTTAAACGATGTTGTAGACCAACGTGACCGTAGGTCTCTCTGGCAATCGGTGCGCGTGACATGACACGTGTGAGATGGATGGTTGATTGTATACTTCGCTTCAGCTTGAGTCCAGACGCAGCCGATGCTACAAGCGTGTGGCCCTGAACAGTGCCTGTAGTGCACGAGCGCGCGTGCTTGGCAGGGACGCTGGAAGCCCGGAGCTCGCGCTTGTAGTATCGGCTGCGTCTGGACCCAAGCTGAAACGAAGTATAGAAGGATTGCTTGCAGGCTTGCGCGCGCTCTGTCTGGTAGGTTCTATCAGATCGAAGGCTAGCTACGGTCACGTGATGTGGTCACGTTGGCCTGATAAGTGAGGAGGGTAGAGGAGAAAATGAGAAAGAGGCGAAGCGTCAAGGGAGCATGGCTTGTGGAGGCTACGCGGCTGACGTCATGCCCTCTCCTAGCCTTCTATCCTCCTTGATCGCAATGGTGCTCCCATGGGGGCCGTGTGGAATTCAAGCCGCACTTCTGGAAGTGACCGTCACTCCTGGAGGAGTCTTGGAGACGCTGATGGCGTGGCTATAAATACTTTGTTTTATTACTACGTTGAGTGCAGCGCGTTAGCGTATCTATTTTACAGCACTCATATAATGCATGGAAGACAATTCTGCAGAATCACTTTCGTAACTTCTTTATGAAAAAAAATGAAAGTCGTTTAAAATTCTCTGTGATGCGAAATTGGAGCGTTGCTCTTAAGGAGGAGGAGGGGAGGGTACGGAGGGTAAGGTATGCCTCTCCTCCCCTCCGTACCCTTCCATCCTCCCCTTCTTCACGCCTCCCTTGTACAATAGACGTTTCGCTAAATTTCTCGTTATTTTAGCGAAAATCTCGACGCTGAATATGGCGGGGAATTTTTATCCGCTATAATGAGCGGCGAACGTTTCGCTAACTTTTCCGCTAACTGTAGCGGGATACGTTTCTCCGCTAAACTTGGCGGGTAAACTGACGTCGTGTCGCCTCAACAACCATTCACTATTCCCCGCTAAATTTAGCGGGGAAACTGTGAGGTTCCATAATGCAACTCGCGCGGTTACGCCGACACCGACATCGACGCTGACACCGACGCCGACGCCGCTCAACACTGAAACGGGCGCCAAGAGCTGCGCTCTAAAAGCTCTAGAAATACAAGCACTTTCAATACATTATCCATGTGCAGCGATAAAAATATATTACAGTAACAGTTACATTCAAACTAAAGGGCTACCGGGTTTTCTACCTATTTAGAGGATCAAGCAGTTAAGCAACGGCATTCCGTGGCAAAGGTAATTTAGTTTATGAGCCTTAGTTATTTGGGAGCCCGCTTTTGTGAAATATCGAGTAGTTTTATTGATTCATGCTAGCAATCACAACTTCTAACGGATTGATCAAGAACGAAGCTTTTTGTTTTTTCTTTTTTGGCGGCTTGGTGCTTACTTCTAAACAAATTGACAGATTTTACATCTTCTTATTTCTCAACCGCGTTACCTGACGAGTTGAAGAACTTTGTTTCGCAACACCTTATTTGATTGCGTACAACGTGTTTAAAGAGCCATCGAGCCTTGCTCGTTGGACGCTGTTTTTCCCCTGGTTCGATACTCACTCTTTCCTAATTCCCGGCACGACTCCCACTCAAGCCGGAATAACTGTATCCGTTAAAACGAGCCCCGCGAGAATTAATGGCATACGCAACAAACTAAATAACGACGTAAAATTGAGCCGAAAATAATATAAAAATAAAAACGGCGGTCTCAAAGAAGATTCCGGTAATCGTCGGAGCTCACCCGCATGTTAAGCGACGACCCTCTCTCCATTGAGCGGAGGTCACGGCATACATTGCGACGATTTGGTGCAGGCCGCATTAGATGCTCGGGCGTACGCTGAACGGATAATTTTTCCGTGGCGTAAACCGAATGCATCGAGTCTAATATGAAGGCCTATGATGTCCATGCTTACAGTAATCGCCGGTGCAGTAAATGCCAAGAAGGAACGATTTCATCTTGAGAAAGGTGTACTTTTGCGCCGAATGACTGTTGTGTGTTGCTCTATATTTTGGCATGGAGAAGGTGGCTTAGGGTTAGATTAAATAAATATTCTGTACAATCTGTCAAAGTGAGAAAGGTAGGGCATGTCCCTGTAACACGCTGTCACTGGCATGCGCTCCATGCCTTCGGCCTCGCTTTGGCGCGCGCGCGCGCGCTCAATGTGCACAAGACAGCGAAGCGTTATCGGAGGTGTGAAGCTCACAACGGAGGTGGGAAAACTGAAGCTTCTCCCTGACTTTCTCACCTTACCAATAAGATATTTTTTATCAGTGTGTTTGATGAAGCTACACTTTTTTGTTGGGTCCACAATTTCCACTATTCAAGTGGTTACTTGTATTAAACCCTTTTTTTTCATCCTATAGGTTTATTTACGCAGACCGAAGCAACCTTCTCAAGCACAATTTATCCAAAACGTATATCGGTATGAAAGTAGGTATATACAACTGATTCCTGGTCGTGTAGACTCGTATAATCGTGATTTTGTCGTATTTCTTCGCGATCTATAGTTGTTGCTTGTATCTTTGATAACCATTCCGTCTGAAGAGAAAAAAGATGGCTTCATAAATATCACTTTCACATTTCTCTGCTGCTGCTCTTAATAATGTTTCATTTTCTCATAGCTTCCGCTATTATTCGGATTAACTATTTGGGCACCGGAGACGCCCATGTTTGTCGTAATTGTGTACTGTCAAGAGACATAGCCTCCCCCCCCTTTCACACACACACAACATATTTGAATTTGAATTTACAAACCCAAAACTTTTAATACAATAAGATGATGATCACTGAGGGAATCATCATGCAAGAGCACAGCTGCTTCAGCCGCTGAACCGAATACGCGCAGTCGAATATTAGATTTGAGCACTAATATTAATGATTCAGAGTTGTAGAATATGTTATTAAAGACATTTCTTCCATGATGCTGTAAAACGGACGAATTATTCATTCGTCCGTTTTATAGCGTGTTCATTTCATCTTTATAGTCTCCTTTTTAACGATCTTTAAACATTTAATTAATATTACTCAATCACTGTATAAACCAATAGACTACTCCCACCTACATCAGCAAAATAATCTCTACAATGCACCAGCCAAAAAGAAACACAAAATAATTTTCACGTAGGCTACTCTCCGCTCTCTGTGCTCCACTCCACAATTAGAGCCTAAAAGCTCAACATTTTTTTCTACAGCAGCGCATACAATATTATTACCGCAAAACGCAACTCAATTGAGTTAAAGGAGGTGAGGTTGTATTAAATGGTAAAACGAGACGGATAGGAGGAAAAGGCACATCTTCTAATTGGAAAGCTAAAGCTAGGAGACGCTTGTATCATTATGAACATTTTGAAGCGTCATGTGACACATATTTATGGCTTTCTTGCCGCACAAACATCTGTTAGGGAAGGTGGGCGACTTTCTGGGGACACCGCACTGAAGCTGAGGAGTCGCAGCTTTGCTCTCTAGTCAGTAATAAAAATCAATTTAGCAGAGTGGCCTTTTTGTGAAGAAAGTGTCACGCTATTGAATGGTTGTACTTTACCTCTAATACAAATTAGAGTATTTGTTCGGCTCCCTGACTATCAAGCTTGAGATATTTCGTTTATTTTGAGAGACAATTGCTTAAACATATTTTGTATTGTTTCAGTAAAACGCTGAACGGTCCCTTTGCGTCTTATCTGTGCCATTCTAAAAAAAAAAAGGAAGCCAACAGCAAACGTAGTACCTAATCAGTAATTACGGGGTTGCTCTTCGCTTGCGGGTGCGCTCAGTGTCTCAACTCGCAGTAATCAGATGGTCTATTTTTTCCGCTTAGCAAAATAAAAGCCGAGGAAAAGAACTTGATTGTTACAAATGTGGCGATTTGTTGCCACCCAACCTAGAATTAGACCTTCATTTGACGCCAGTGAATGTCTCTAGTTCGAGCAGTTTGAACGTGTCCCTGATTTATTTCATCGCTTTCATCCTTTTCAGCTCTCGTCGAAGGAATGAAACCGAGCCAACTCGGTGTCAAGCTATAATCACTGGTAATCTATTGATGAATACGTCTCTGTCTCGGCAGTTCAAGCTATGGACGATATCTGTACATACAAAAATAGGCCCACTTAAATACAAATATGTTCTTTTTTTAGACGCTTGAAATGTATAAGCGAAAGTTAAAAGTGCTTAAAAGTTTCTATTTATAGCTGAAGCTCCTCTCAGTGACGTATTCACCTATGGTGACTCTAGTGAATCGACCCACATCTATCTAATTTGATTTCCTTGGTGAAGTTAACCCGAGACTAATCACTCATGAAGATCTTTCGAGCAGCCCAACTATTCTTCTACTATTTGTGATTGACGCTCGTGGGGTGTGCCTGAAAGAGTAATTGCAAAATTTTTCGGGAAAATAACCATTATTTATATCCATATCTCAATTTAATTTTAACAAGGCAGCACATATCTTACAATTTGGTTTTTATCGAAATATTTTCTTGAATATTTTGGCATACTGTAATCTACAAATTCACGCGTAAAACCGAACACGCACTAAACAAAATATCTAGATTGTGAGTTTTTTTATTATTATTTATTTTAAGAAGCTTCAACACACATGACCATCAACGCCAACTTTAAACTCGGTGACGCGTTCAAGCGGCAAATCTTAAGAGCCTCCGTTCTTTCTGCCGTGAAGCTGCACGAAGCGTTTTTAAGAAGCATTCACGCTTTGGTTAGCGTTTATTTTATTTTTTTTTATTTTAGAATCAAACCTTAAAATTGCGAACAAACTCTTTTATTCTGAAATACGACAGGACGCAAAAATAAAAGCTTACAAAACAGTTTTGAAATTCCCAAAGAAAGTTTAAAAAGTTCCGTAGTAGCGAAAAAAAAAGCTATATGGCCTTTTTTTTTTAACGAGACGAGAGGTGGTGTGTCAAGAAGGCAAAAATAACTTGCCTTGCGCACCGCACCTCCCAGTTGGCGTGATGAAATCGGTTATATTTTGGAGAGCAATTTGCGGGCTACTTCTGCTTCCATGTATAGCAAAGAGAAATATATCCACTTGTTTTAACGGCGCATTGTTTCCCAATACATGCAAACGTAGTACTGTTTTTTTTTCTATTGTATAAAGTACCTTTAACAAAACAAAATCTCTCTGAGAAGATGAAATTAAAAAAATGGCAATTCGTTTATGGTCGTTTTTTCAACCTTTCGAAAAGAATAACGGCTTAATTCACGCCGAGTGGTCTGGAATTTTCTAAATGGGAGCGAGTTTTAGATGTATTTTATGTTCTATTTCTTTTTTTTATTTGTAGTGCGCACATGCAACGATATGTTCACGTTCGTTTTGGACGGGCGACTTTGTCCCTACGATTTTTGTATTCACGAGTTCCGTGTTTTTTTTTTTTTTGTATTCAGCGTTTGTATTTTCTTGTAGGTTTCGAGGATTCGCGGATGGTGGGAAATTTGCTCTTTTATTTAACAGGCAGCTCTAAGCTCGTGGTGTGGATCCGAAAACTTTTAGGTGCCAGTTTGGAGCTACCCAATTTTTATAATGTTGCGTCATGCCTGTGATTAAAATCCTACGCCTTCAAAGAAATTTATGCCATTCGCTAGAGAGAAGACGGATTTCACAAGTTGGGTGCCAGTTTCGACATCCTGTTTCTAGTTCGAAAACATTTCACCTACAACGTTTTAACGCTCTGTGGTGTATTATTGAATGAGGTAATCAATTTATCCTCACGCATTTTTTATGATAAATAGAAAAGGAATCAATAACAAATGTTTGCTTAAGACAGCCATATTTGATTCTTATAATATAGCGAAAAAATATTAGGTTTCTTTTCTCCCTATGAATACGCGTACTTCGGTTATGGTTGCGCTTGCCAGAAGTATAATTTGCTTGGATGGCGAAAGTAAATTTTTGCACAACAGATCTTATATCATCCAAGACATCTGGCTTCATTGGTTTCTTTTTTTGTTTTGCCTACATTGAGACGCAATTTCTAGTTTTGTTTCATAAATAACATGCATTTAATTTCCGACAATATTGTAAGGTTTTACTGAGTTTTTTCAACTAAATGTGAACTTTTATATCTAAGTTCATAAATATAGCATTAGAGCGACGCTTGCTTCGTATAATAGCTTCACTGATTCTCGTTTAAATAAACGAACTTTTGGATCAATAGGTCAACTCGTTCGAGAGATTTGTCGTCAAATATTTTCAAGAATAAAACGTTTATCCAACTTACTACAGTCCACTTTAATTTATGGTTTGATTACAGCCGATGCCATGATCCGATGAACCCGATCAAACAGCATCAAATTCGCGTTGTCATGGCGCTTACCTTCTTACCTCATTACCTATCACCGACTAAATCAATCACGCAAAATAAATGCGGCGCGATCGTGAGCTTCTATTTTTTTCTTTTTTTGCGCGTGATTGGTCAAGTTAGTGAAAATAACCCTTTACAGACAACGAGCTCTGTGAGGATTCATATTTGGCCCAGCTAAATTGGCTGCATACGGTCGCACCTACGAGTTACGGTCGGAATGGTGGTGAAACCGAATGCCCACTTTGTCTCATTTTGAGAGAAGCGGACACTACGGGCCAGTTCGACCAATAAAAAAGCGTCCAGAGTGATACGTAACAGCCCTCGGCGCCTTTCTTTAAGGTGTTCTACAATCTAATAAACCAATCAAGCAGAGGAATGTCCGGTGACTTGCACTTTTAGCATATGTGTCGGTGCTTGTACATGACTCTTCGTCCGCTCATTGAATTGTGATAAAACTAAGTATAATTTCCCCGAGACGATATGCGCATCCGATCCACTTCTTCGGAATTCCCGTCGACGCGATGTGTCTGCACGTCTCCTGCAGGGACATAAAGCAGCGACCACTTGTTGATTCACTGCTTAACGCTGTTTCCCCGAGCAACAGCATCCTCCACCCGTTACAATGACAATATAAAAAAATAAAAAATTAACGCTTCGAGATGTCCACGGGATGCCCCGAAACAAACATAATGTAAAGCAGCGGCTGCCACTCCAGGACGTGTGCAGATGGGAGCGTGCAGGGAGAAAGATACGATGATCTCCGAGAAGGACTCTCTAGATGACTGCACTTCATTACAGACCCCTCTGGGAGTACCGCGATTGGGGCGACGACGTAGAAAAGCAATCTGGGGCCTGCATTGGTTTTTTTTTTCTGGTGCGTTTATGTTTGCGCTTGTCTCTTGCAGTTTTATATTTGTCTATTCCTTTTGTGTTCTTACTGAGTTTTAGAGAGAAGAAGAGCGCACCGGTCTCGCTTAAGCAAACTTTGACGCCGGAATGGAGTGCTCATGTCGGCTGTTCGCCGAACGTTCTTTTGCATAACGGATTTTGAAGCTGAAGTTGAAGCAACGAAGCAGCCGGAAAAGAGGTTTGTGACTGGAGTACGTCGGGTGGAGAAAATATACTTAATTGGTAGTGATGTCTACCCTTTTTCGGGGCGTGTCTCATATAACGGTAAGAGCGTTAATTCGGTACTGACTCATTTCTCGCGTGCACGTGTGGTTTTGCAACATACTTTAAAAAGCTGGACTTCTTTAATCGAACACTGGCGACTTCTTAGCATAATTTAAAATAATAATTTATGAGTGTTTGCGTACATGTGGACCTTTCGTCGTTTTCACATATCGTTGTTGTTGCGGTTTTGTACCCTTGTGTAATTTTGCGAATGAAACATAAAAGTTCCAAAAAGCTCAGTAAGATCAGATCTGCTTATTTAACATACGAGCTTTTTTGGAAGAAGATACTGTGAATAATATAACAATGTACCGTTAACCACACATCCAAGGGTTATAAGAGTTATAATTTACAAATGACGATTCTGAGTTCAACGAACATTTAAGATTAATTTCGTCTTAACTCACTAAGACCTTTAAAAGCCAAGAGGCCCGCAAGAAATATCTGTGTTTTTAACAAAATAAAAACGATTAAATGCTAATAACCCTATAAGTCATTCTGGATCAAATATCTTGGAGTTAACTTGCCTTATGGTTTAATAAAACACGACCTATTCCGATAGGTGCAATATACGCGAGCCATCAAGAAAACTCGATATATTGCTATAGGTTAGACTTCTCCTCACTAAGTAAGCTAATGTGGTGAAGCCAGCTTTGACGAACATTTACTTATAAAATACGGCTTGCAGTAAACGTATTAATTATGTACTCTATTTCACCTTCCGATGTACCGCAGGAAAAGATACAACCACGAGCTCCTTGCTCTGGGGCACATCTCGGCGGCAAAAGCTTTCGTGCGCTAACCGCAGCTGCCAAAGCCATTAGCTCGCCTTTCTAGCCTTCGCTGCTGTACAATATAGGGTGAAACGAAGTATAAAAAGATTTCTGATACGATTTTTTTATTTTACATTCTCAAATTACAGCTTTGAATAAACCCTTAATATTCATAACCTGCTACACTCGCAATAGGCTTTAATTCGTACGCACTAGAAGTCGCACGAAAAAGAACCCATCAGTGTTGACTCCTTAACTCGGAGAAAGGCCAAGAGATTTGAATATTGGTGCCGATATAGCTAAATCAAACTTTCCACTAAAAAAATAAATAGATAAATAAAAGATTGTTCAGTATTTTTACTTTGGTGACAGCCATTTTCATCCAGATTCCTCGTACATAGATGCAAACTTGTGCCACCTAAATGCAAAATGTAATGAATTACTATTTCAAATTACCGAGACACAAATGTAATGGATAACCGCTACAAATAACTTCCGCTGAAAAGTAACGGATGACTTTATTTGTTACTTTGCAGATTACTTTCACACTACTTTTACCGTAAACTTGCAAAAAAATATTCTTCGTTGTTTAAAAAAAATTTCTTACGCTACTTTCCATTTCTTAAACGCCCGCGTTATGGTTGTTCTTGTAAAAATAAAATATCGTAGTTATAAGAGTGAATGTAGGTGAACCCTGTTCGCCTATTAGCTGACAAGGAAACGAAAGCTGCAACTTCAATTGCGATCCCGCTAGCTAAGGGCGACTGGAAATGATCCCTGGAATTTTGAACCCAAAGCTCGTGGAGAGCATGCTCAGTAGCCGCGTCTATCCCGGCTAGTAGGTCAAGAAGACAGCGCCTACTTGGCGTTGACTTTTTCATCTTTGTTTTCCGCATATTTTTATACGCCTTGAGAAGGAGCGTTTGGTGATGCGTAATATATTTTTAAAATTCAAAAAACAAATCACTGTGATTTTTTTTTTTTGAGGAAGGATTTTTTGCACTTTTTTTAGCGCATTTGAAAAGGCCAATGGCTGCAATCTACGGACGGAGCTCGAGATAGGCTAAGTTGAAAATACTTTTAGGCCTAAGAGGTGCTGTTCGGTCTGTGACAATGAGTATTTCAATTGCTCTCGTCATGATAAATATATCAGAGAAAACTATATTTGTGTTCTAAACATGGCACGATCATAGTCATTCTCCGAGCTCCTTCCGTAAAATGAAGAGATTGGCCCTCTCGTGTGTTTTGCAGGAAAGTATACCTTCTGATGTTTTAGAGTGTGCAAGTGCGGAAAGATTAGATAACGTCCACACGCTTCATGTGCTTTAATCTATCCTGCGCGAGGCGTAAGATAGGCAGGTGGGGAAATGGCCACTGAAACCTGCTGCAGCGGTGCGCCCGGATTGTGTCCTTCAGGTGGCTCCAGCTTGGTAGGCCTTATGAAAAATTGCGCGGCGTCATACGGAAGCAGATGGACTAGGGCTTGTACGGAACTCTGCGAGAGAACGCACGTGTCAGGGATAATCTCTAGTTTGAAGTAAACTTTACGAAATTCTGGCAAAATAAAATTACCACGCGAATGTTTTTCGACATATTTCTTAACTTTGACGCATTTTCCAAACCACGTGAGCGGCTGGCAATATGAAGTGGTCAGCGAAAGGACTGACGTGCCTTTTTTTATTTTGGTTGTTTTGCTCCCGAACGCGCTTGGAGCAGACGAATTTGGCGGTAGCAGACGAAATGGGCATTTTTTCCGTGATTTGGCACCTTCGGACGGCTAAGATTCATGAAGTATGGGTCGCTTTTGTTGTTTTCTAGGTCTCTCTAGGTCAGGGTTACGGACCGAAGAAATACAAACGGTGATATCTAACGCTGCCGATGATGAGTTCAAGGGATGTTCAGGTGTTGAGTTCAGGTACAGTGTGACCGCAGCGTAGTGCAACGGCGTACTTCAGAGCACGTGCGACTAAAACTTACATTGCTTGCGCGTGAACAGCGGAAACTTATAAGCTAGGTTGTCGAACACAACTGCAGGGCGGTGTGCACCGACGCCATCGACGCATTCATTCACTTCTCAGCTCGCCTTCATTTCATCGCGCTGCGCGCCCCCTTGGTTATTTTAATTTGTAATTTAATACTGCGGGCAAGAAAACAAATAATATATATAAAAAAATATTATATAATATTAGCTTTCTCTATTTAACTTGCCTGCTTCAAGCACAGCTGACGAAATGAATTTACAGTGGGTTGCGTTGCCTGCAAAATGAATGGGGATATTTTGTTTTTCGTTTCTTGTTTGCGTGGCGCCATCTATCCGGAGTACCACGAACCTTCCCCGAAGCGGGGACGCAAGCGGGTCACCCAATCGGCTCTCGTTTCCCAACCTGCTTATTTTACACCCCGAACCTGAGCGAGCTGGACCGGAGTGTAGAAGGCGAATTAGGCGCGTCTCAATGAAAAGGGACGAGACGCAAGCGTGATATTTCATGGCTAATATTATCTCTAAGAGGCACCTGAAACCCAGTGAAAGTTTCGTTACACACAGTGTAGCCTACGACGAACGAGGAGTGTGGCTACTTGTTTTTTTACGCTTCTAGCTTCGTGAATGTACTTTAGGAGTAGTTTTCGAGTAATGACGAAATATCATTGGCTGCGCTGTGAAATTAGGATTCTCAATACTCACCACGCCCTGCTTTGTTTTCTATCTGTAATGTTTTATATCCGCATTCACAAAGCTAAATTGTGAAGCGCTGAAGTAAAACTTTGTTTTGCAGTTTAATTTTTGTTATACGTCAAGAGCCTTTAAGGTGAAAAAGAGGTAAAGTATTCGTTTGTGGAGTTGTCATTTATATTACAGTGTATCGAGGAAGTCAAAGCATGTAACGCGACCGATCTTGTCGGAAATTTATTAAATAAAAAGAAAGGAACCCCAAAAATAAAAAGTATACTTATAAAACAAAGTATATTGTGGGCCCAAAAGTAGCTATAGGTGCTCTCTACAGTAATGCATTTTTTTAACGCTATCTGTCAGGCAAGTTGGACGGGGCACACAAAGAAATAAAGTTAAAATAGAGGATACAACGAGATTGGAGCTCTGTGTGTTCCGTTGAGAAAACAGAATTTCATTTAGTGACGTTGGACGAACAAGGGCCGTAGATGGCGCTATCAAGTCCTTCGAGAGATATGAAGTTTGAAAAAAAGCGAACAAGAATACAAACGCAAAATAAATAAATATACAAATAAAAAAATATGCAGCTAAAAAAAGAGAAACTGAGAAATATTGAAGTAGGAAAAAGTGTTCACGAAAGGGTCTCCAATACCGCTTTATCGATTTTGCGGAGGTACAAGAAGTGGGTTCGAAATAAAAATCAACATAAATACAATCGGTTAAAGTAACCATCTCGTTTATTGTCGCAGCAACGCGACGTGTCATTTTCCATTGAAGGTTTTCAGTACCATTTTCTGATGGGGTTTCCTGCCAAGTTTTCAATGACCGGCATGTTCTTTCACTTGAGGCAGGGAGCTAGAAAAGTAAGGTTGTAGCAAAATGTCTGCAAGAATTGCGAGCCGTATAAAAAAAACATAAACATTCACTGTACGCGGCGCAGTGTTTGTGAGTATAACACTGCCGTATGGACCTGAAGTTTGCTTTTTATTTTTTACATTACGACTGAACGTTTATCGCGGTGTTCGACGTTCGATGTTTCGAAAGGAAACTCGTTTTCGATACGGCCGTGTTTGTCGGTCTTTCGAAACGCTCTGAGAATGGGTTTTCTCATAAGGGAGCTTCCATGCGCCTGCAAATGCTAGCGCCTAAATCATTATGCTGGAATTGGAAGTCAATGAGATTTGAATGTCAAGTCAATTCAGTTTGTTGTTGTGTGCCTGTTTTCTGAGTCAAGGCCAGCCAATGGCGGAACCCACCTAAAGAAGACTCAACTCGCGCACTCTGCCCTATAGGCAGAAGGCTTGGAAAGAAAAGCATGGCGATCAATAAACAGTCAACCCTGAATGAGAACCAATAACCAAACGAAACAAGTGACGAGGCCCAAGGTTCGGTCCGTGCCAAAAATTACTGTCTTCTCTAGAACGCTGCTCCCTTCATTTGCATCAAATTTGTAATCTATTCACCTTTTAATTATTAAAAGAAAGTAGGAGTCTGGGTTAAAGAAAGAAATTGAGACAAATTCAGACAAGGACAATGTTTCACGTTCACTTAGGATGGTCTAAAAACGATATTCCGTTTGAATGTTGGCTTCTGCACACAAGCATACCAACACAATTATGAAAATGATATACACCGCAGCAACACAATCATGGTACAAATCAAGATATAAAGACGGGCTCCTGCTTTAAGTTTCTCATGGGAAAAGCTTCCTTGCGCAGCAGTGAAGATCACGATCTTGAAGCCGCAAAGTGCCGAAAGTCGAATGCGCCCCATGAAGTGCTACGATTGTGGCTGATAGATTGTTCCGCTGCGAGCTGATGAGACTAATCAAAGAGCGTCAGAAGCGCACCAACATTGTGTTTTCGTGTTTCTGTACCATGTTCTACTATCGCTGTACCAATCATGTTCAGGAAAAGCGCAGTGAAATGGACCTTTGACGCTGTCCGATTTGTCAGCTAGTAACGTCGCCTGCGTCCAGACCTAAGGTAAAACGAAGTAGAGAACTGCTTAAGCACTCGACCTGGTTCCGGTACAATCAAAGCCTTCGCAGATATTCGGGTTTTTACATCTGCTCAATTGCCACAATGTGGAGAGTACAAAAATTCTAAAAATGCCTAGCACACAGGAGGGTCCCTGTGCATTGCCAATACCGTCGCTTGTGTACTGATTAAACCTTTTGCAGGTGATACACCTCTCCATCACCTATTACTCAGTCAAACAATTCCGAGAGTTTAGGTGGTGCGTGCACTCCCCAGGTCTTTTATCGCCCAAATTAGATCAACTGTAAATGTTCATATCCCGTTCCACAACCCGCTAAACAATGCAGGCAGGGAGCAGAAACCAGGTTTTGGAATAAGCTACATCTGAGGCGTAGATTGTTCAGTGATTACGTTTGCCAAATATAGGCGGATTTTTTTCCGTTTTTTTATTTTAAACTTATTTTTGATACACAGCTGTATTGAAATTTGTCTCGTGCGGAAATTGAAAACAGTAACTTGCGTCAAAAAGAATGGAGTCAATACTTTTAACAGTGGAGAGTGAACATCTTGTGGAATATTTAATAAATTTTTGTATATCGGGTGCAACCATTTTATAGACTTGGCTTGAAAATATACTTTGATAGACCCGCACTCGCCACGCTTGCGCACTCCTTTTTGTTTCCAACACGCAGTTTCGAAAACGCCCATTTTATGTTCTCGTTGTAGAAGAAATTCCAAAATGTACAGCGAGGCTTGGAACAGTAGCGTCCAAACCAGAGCACGAGGTTTAGCACGACATTCACGGTGTAATATTTTTTTTCTATTATACTAAACCAATGACATTTCCAAGCAAAGTTTCCAGCAGTGTTTTCCCGTTCTGGCTTGTCTTCGATTGTGATCGATGATGCTGAAGTTTCGGAGGCGATAAATAAACTTAAACCTAAAATGTCTACAGGTGTTTATGACATAGCTCGTTTTATTATTAGGGGATGTTGTTATATTTTAGTATCTGTCTTGAAGCACATTTTATCTTGTCTCTACCACAAGGCTATTTTCCGGAGCTATAATATTTTTCGTCGTTGAAACTTATTTTTAAATTTGATGACTCTACTTCAGTTCATAATTACCATCCTGTCTTATCGCTATGTAGCTTTCCACAAGTTTCTGAGATAGTTGTACATATATAACGCGAAGTTATTTTTATCTGAATACTAAGATAACTAAATGTAAGCACTTTTTCTTCTTTTAGAGCAAAGTCGCTGGTATCAAATTTATGGTTATTCTAATATTATTGTGCATTAATAGTTTACAAAAGGGGACAAGTAGATGCTTTTTATTTCCATATGCCCAAAGGCTTTAATTGAGTTAATGATGAATTATTGTTGCATTAGAATGCTAAGCATGGGCTTCAGCCCTCATTTATGCGTTTGGTTTAATAATAACTTGAGTAATCCTCATAACTTTTCATGCTATTGATAGCTACTCTGATTTTTTTATCGCAAGATATAGTGTGGCGCGAGGCTCAGTCTTGGGATGTATTTTATTCTTTTTGTTTCTTAACGATATTGTGTTTTTTTGTGTGTGTTAGTGATGCAAGAATGATTTTGTTTTCTGACTATGTCAGCTTTTTTAAGTGTTCAGCTTGAGTCTGATAGTTACCATCTTCAATTTAATATAAATTATATTTTCTATATTGTGCTCCAAACACGTTTGATCGCTTTACCCCCAGAAGACTAAATCAATTGTGCTATATGCAAAGCGTGTTACCAATCGCTTTTCTTTGACTCTTGGTGGCGTTTCCATTTTATTGGTTTTTCTCATCAGGGATCTTGGCGTCTCTAAGGACAGTGCACTTTATTTTAATAACCATGCCATTATAACCGCAAATTCAGCATTAAGAGCGTTGGTCATGATTTCAAGATTATGTCAGTTGTATTCTCCTCTTCGTTTACTGCATATGTTTAAATATTTATTTAGATCACGTTTGATGTTTTTGCTCTGTTAGCTGAAATTCCCTGACACTTAAGCAGATTTCTCTGATCGAAAATGCCCAGAAGCATTTGATTATAATTGTTTACGATAGGTATATTAGAAGAGATTATTTTCTAACATTAGAAATCATTGCTTTGCCGGTTCTCATTGGATAAGTTGTCTGTGAAGTGAGAGTACAAATAATTTATATTGTTTACACAAGGTGGTTTTCTAAGAGGCGAATTCATTGGATTTAGTCCAGTATATTTATTTTCATGATCCGACCCACGTCAGGCGAAACATATAAAATCTTTTCCCCGCATGTATGTCATATGCGTCACCTTTAGCGAGGCTACAACAGGATTTTTCGTACGGGTGTGAACCTAACTAAATATTTTTATCTGACATCGTAATTTTATTTGGCATGTACGCGAATGGATGTCTTCCTTAAAAGCATGGTGATGTGTATGTATGCTAAGATATCTTGTCTTGTGTTTCTTGTTTAGTTGTATTAAGCAATATATTGTGGTATTTTATATGCACAGTATCTCTCGTGGTTTGTGTACCACTCAGTAGTCCGTTAGGTTGTTAGTGGGTACAGGAAAATCTAGAATATTACGTTATTATTATTATAAAACCACTGCCTTGAAAGGTCACTACCAATATCAATTCCCTGAAGGACAGTGACCTCGGCGCTGTGTTCCATGACCCACAGCGGCCACTGTATAGATCCCGGCAGGGTAGCGACAGCGGGCATCACGGCGGGTACGGTATATTTGCTTCTCATGCCTTCAGCTGTGTTACCTTGTAATCACGTGTTCAGTTACAGCACGACAAGACACAGGTGTCAGAATTCATGCATAGACTCGACAGGTATTGGATTCACAGTAAGGCTGCATCTATAAAAAGTAATCTTCAAGAAAGCAAAAACGCTGCCTAGGCGATCTGGATCGAAAATGCCGAGAGTTTAATAGGGTTAATTAACATTGGGTAAAATACAGAAAATGTTCAATAGATTTTCCACGCAAGCTGTCAGTATATCTTTGTTGTTGTGGAGGCTAAGTTTGAGAAATAAAATGAAACTATAAGTTGTACTTTCCGAAATAAACTCCGTCATTGGTTTGAAAGGTGGTGGTATAAATTGGTTCAAGCTTCTATGAGATACAATGGTAACCATAAAATAATGAACACGTTCGTGGCCTTCAAAATTTTGTAGCACAGGATGCGTGGTTATAATAGGTGCATACTGTAATAATTCAAGCAAAATGCACTTTCAGTGTTAATATGATCTGAGCAGAATGTTGACATGTCCAGAGACCTTATCCTCGCGATTGGTTATATTATTAAATATATAGTAAATACATTTTTGTATATAATGTAGCAACTTCCATAGCGAACAAAAATTCATTTCACTCTTTGTGATGCTCAAATTTGGAAAGTTTCCACACGTTTACTTTGACGATAGCCAAAGCACGTAATAATATTTGTTTTACGTAACTAAATCTCATTGCCAAGCCTAAGTCCATGCTGGGATTACAGTGTTCGGCCGTTGATAGGTTAGGCGTCCAACGTCACATTAAACTTTTTAGGAAAATCTAGGCTTTCAGGTTAATCTAGAGTGACCGTTTAGAAAAAGCGTTTTATTTTCTTTAAACCGTTCAGCAACGCGCGGGGCCACAGATACTGTTAGGAGACTCTTCAGCCCTGATGCCGTGTTTTGATCCGACTGTTTTATTAGGTTTTGCGCAAAGAAGGGAGAATGACAATCAGTAAATATATTAACATAAAACCAAAAATAAAAAATAAAAATATGATTAGTTAACATATATCAATGTTTCCACATTTATAATAACTATATTCCTAAAAGGCAAAATAAACTTCACCTCGGTTGTACGCCTATGTAAACGTCTAAAACTGAGTCAGCTCTAAAAATTACCGCAATCTTTTCGGATAGTTGTTTTACCTGACTGAAAATTCGCCCGCTGAAAACGGACAATTTATTTTATTTTTACGAGGAACGCAGTTTGAACCCCGCAAATATACGGTTTCTTCAGTCGTGTGTTATTGGGTGCGTCTTGCGTTTTGACGGTACAGTAATAGAACTTTGGTATGTGCTTGACTTTTTACGCTGTTGCTATTATTCGTAGTCTTAAAGTATACTCCAATGGTTCGCAGTTTATTCTTAGGTACATTGAATATTTTTAAACCTTACTAATTATTTTCATATCCAGCGGACGCGAGCTGCAGTTTCTATTGGGCAGATTACCACTAGCTTTCATTAAAAAAAGCTAATGATTGTGCAAGGAGACTACAGGGATCGTCTTCGTCCACGCCGCGTCACTCCTGAGAACAAATTACGAAATCTCTACAGTTTGAGAATAAACGGCAAAAAAATACGAAACCCGTAAAAAAAAAAGACGCGTCAAAATTATGGTAAAGCTTTAAAGAAAGAAATAAGCATGATGAGCAAAAGTTTCGATTTTGGAGCGCGATTCACCATCTGAAAAGTTTATCCTCTGAAATCTAGGGAAACTTATTTTCCCCTCTAGTTTGCCACACGCTCCATCCGGTCGCTCTTCCCAACATAGGGACTCTAGTCTCCCAGAGATGGCGCCCCAAACGCTACTTTGAGCACCACGTGATCGGCTTCGCGGGAGAGGAGGAGATGCGAGGATCGCTTTTCCCAAAAGAGCAGACGACGTCTGGAGTCGTCTGCTTCGAGTCGATTGCTCTGCCGGCCGCCCTCCTAGTGCTATTTTGTTCCAGTTTCGAATCGGGACGGCCTCGTGACGTCATTTTTCCGTGTGACCAATCAACGTGAAACTGCGTGCTAAATAAGTGCACTGCTAGTTTGCAGGCGGGCAGTGCATTCGCTTGTGTGTTGCAATTTTGCTTCTTTCTGCTGCTCTAGTCATCGTGAGTCAACAGGTGTTTTCACTGGTCTCCTCGCACAAGACAAAACTTCGCGGAGACATTTACCGAGTGAATGTGCTCAGCAAATAAGGCCATCGGGACAGCACTAAATTTTCCTAGAAGACATATCAGAAATGAATCACTTTCTGGATAAAAGGACTGTGGGCTAGAAACTCGTGGAAGATGCTGAACGTGGCGCAGTGAAATTCGTCTGCTCGTATTGATATTTATAGTAAAAGAAGGACCCTAAGACATCGAAATCCTCATGTCGGACTTGAAGGGAATACGGTGGTGGATGAGGACACTTGGCTTGCTGACCCTGCTTGGTAAGCAGACTTTGAAGTATTACTTCTAGATCTTTTGTTGATGTCAACACTAGTTCAGCCATAAACAAATGCCCGTGTTTTTGCGATGTAACAAAACAGAAATACCGACGTTTGTGTCTTGCAAAAGTTCAAATTTATTGTTATGACAGTTAAGTATATAATTGGCAACAATGGAATCTTTCAAAATACTAAGGTAGAAAAACACAAAGACTTCCGGTAATGTAAGTAGTATTTTGTTCTTATATCCTTACAGCTCTTAAAAAGCCTTTCGACTTATATTCAACACGTGAAAATTATATGAATTTGTGTGACACGAATGTCTAAAATTGCAGTAAACAACTATCGATCGCATGACAGTCAAATATGGTTTTCTGTCAAATTAAGAGCAAATCTAGAACCTACTTCTTTAACTGCAACTTTGTGTTCATTTGACGACATGATGGCGCTTAAGACAAGAACAGAAAGGGGAGACTGGACAACACAGAGCGCTACTTCAACTGTTTATCGCTCTGTGTTGTCTAGTCTCCCTTTCTGTCCTTGTCTTAAGCCCCATCATGTCGTCAAATTCCAGTACCAACTAGCCCAACAATCCGCATTGATTTGTGCTCATGTTTCTTTTGTTAAACAAATATGACACTATTCAACCCTATCGCTAAATATCAAAACTTGATATTCTTGATACACCCTACGTGGCACGTATTGGATATTTACGTAAATTCTATCATTTATAATGTTGAACAAATAAGTTTACTTGACCAGCTGTAAGATTTTTGCAAACTGTGTAGATATATCGTGCATATTCGAGTTGGCCATCCGATAATGCTTACAAACGTGTCGACATAATTTGGGGTGGTAGTACACGGACGTTTTACTTGCCATGTCCTAAAAAAAGCTTTAAATCAAACTTGTCCCTTGCATTTGTATTAATGTTATAGACAAAGCGAACATTAAAGAAAAATGTCCTCTAAGTCAGTCAGTAGAGTTCAATGACTAGTAGGGGCATTCAAAATATCAGTTGCATCTCCATCTTCAGAAGTTTTGTTTTCACAGTGAAAAATTTGATAAAGTTAGTTGTTTTTATAAGAGAAATGTATGATTCCTTTCATGGAAATATCATTGAACATCTATGACAAAACGTACTTGTTTTCCGACAAAATCGCGAAGTTTCTTTTGTATTGCGGCAATTACCTTTTTGCCTTGCGATACCGAGACCCGGAGAACACATATACTTTAGAAACTCTTAGAAAAACAAGTTTCTTTTGAATAAGGGCGATAGTTTTAAGACTTTAGAAATTATACCGAGTGGTCTTGCATTCCTGAAACAAGGATTACACCAGATAGCTTTTGTAATCTACTTGTCGGCATTTTTTTATATATATTTTGTTTAAGCATAACCTTGGCATGTGCTACGCACAGCTGAGTTGACATTAAAAGCCATTTTTTACAAAGTATAAATGTTTGCACATTTCGTAAACTTTCCCCTAGGATTTAGCTGTAGGCTGCATGAAAATATAATTTAGCATCCGATATTTCTTGTATTTATATATATTCGCTGCCACTACAGTTAGTTGAATATTATATAAAAATAAAGATTACAGGATCTATCAGAATAATATAATAACAGCCGCACGAAGCACGAGTGCCAAAAAGTACAATGCTAAAAAAGTGAATATTAATATTAACTTTATAAATTAATCGAAAACATCTTTTTGGGACAAAATCATTTCAATTAGATTTCTTTGCGATATTTTTGAAAGCCTGATAAAACATCCTACAAGGATGACCTAAACAAATAAGACTTCATGCGAAACTCACAATAAAGTTCATAATTTAGCCCTAATAATTAATTAAACTGAACAGCTTTAGTCTCATACAGCTATCGATTGGCCCAAAATGGCTTCAAATGGACGATGTAGCTGATTTTCCGAATTCGCTTTAGTTGACTTAATTCAAGGTGAAACTAAAAATAAAAAATTGGTGCTTCATAATATTCACATCACGCGGATGACATCACCAAACCTTAGGAAATTATTTATTCACCATACCGCATTAATGCATGTAACTTTCTTTCTTCCGGGTTTATGCGCCTAATAATAATTCAAACATTACCGAACAGGAGTTAGACCGTAAAACCTATTAATATACTGCTCCCTGCAAGCAGCATATATGATTTCAAATAGAAGCTTATGAAATGTATGATAAATACAACTCAGGAGCCAGGAGTGAGAAATATACGCATGTAGATTACGCAGCACGAATTGCGATTGGGGTTGTTTGTGTAAGCCGATAATTTATAAATAGCGCTAAAATAATAACGGCAAAAAAATACATATATAGGCCATTTCTTGTTGTATGTGTGCCTTTTTGTCAGTGATGTCTTCGCGCTATTTATAGTGATCAATATAGCACGGCCACTGATAAAATACAAACCGCAAAGTATGTCCAGAGGCACTGATATTATTATCGCCGAACAGCCTGTGTTCGAAAATACAACCCAGGCCACTAAGAATCTTATCCGGAACCAATTCGAAAGAAGCTGAAATTCATATTTTAGTCCACACCCGAGTTGGGTGAACACATCCGATGATTGAAAATGTGCCTTAATTGAACGTTCACTCAAGAATACCTCATTGATGTGATAATATGTTCACAACATCCAAGCAATCAGCTTTCTGTTGGCCCAAGTAAGAAATAAGTTTGTTTTCATTTTAGAGTTTATATTTAAATACAGTTCCTCTTGAAAGCTCCAGGGTATTACAGTTACGAAGGATCTTGTTATTTCGTGACGGGTTCCTGGTTTTTCATGTCATCTGGTACTCGAAACTTATCAGCGCCTTGATTGTGAACGAAAACTACGAAGTGGACGTCCCCAAATGCTTGGCTCGATGTACTTCGTAGCCTTAATACATATACCCAGATAAATCTCTGTTACATTTATTACGATAATCTGTGAATATACTGTAAACGACTTAATTTTCGCGGGCTCAGAATTTCGCAAATCGGGCCCAAGCTGAAAATTTGAAATTATTCGCGGGTTCTAATTTTCGCGAATCGAGTGTACCTTCCGCAGCGTTCACATATTGCCCGAATTGTTCGCAGGACACATTTTTCGCGAATCGTAGGCTATTCGCGAAATTCGCAAAAATTAGGTTCTCGCGAAAATTTAGTCGTTTACAGTATTTACTTTCTTTTTTCACTTTTTTTTCTATTGTCGAGGTTGAAGTATATTTCAGTCCTGTAAAAATAGTAGCTTCAACCGCGGATGTTTGCAGAGGCTAAACTCGTTGATAAAATAAATGAAATGCTTTGAATGCATGTTCAGGGAACAACCGCTTGTGTAATCCATATTGTCGAGACCTGTGTGTTTGTATTGTCCACGTTGTGTTTCTAGTCTCGGGTGTTCAAGATGTTGAATGTTCACAAGCTCGCCTGCATCTACTCTGTAATCTTTTTCTGTCAGAGGATTTGATCTTCAGTCAGCGAGGATTTGACAATATACGTAAGAATCTATTCTCCAAAGCCGAATCAAAGTCTGCTATGGGATCCAAGTTAAGTGTTCTGCATACATTCTTAGGGAAAATATTTATTGTCCAACATATCTCGACGGCTTTAGCATCCGCAATGAGCAGTTAACTTATATTTTGCGAGAAAAACTGTTCAAAGGCGTTATTTGTGTTCGTCCTCTCATAAATCTAGTATTAATATTTACAATATTCATGGTGTTTAAAAACAGCAATGAAGCATTGCTTGAAGTGCGGTGAGGTGCCATACCGTGAAATAAAATGTAACTACAGTGAAGTAAAAGATATATGCGAAGAGTAAAAAGGGTAAAATGCAATAACACTACACAAACTCTAGGGTAAAACGGAAACACCATACATCATGTCGTTTAACACCTGAGACTGTGGTGCAGAGAAGAAAAGCTTTTAGTCGAAGGAATATACACAGAAGAGAACGTCTTAACCTGTTAAACGACATTACTAGCTACCACCAGCTCGCTAGCACATTCAGAGCATTTACACTCTGCATCTCAGTCGTAAATACATCGAAATAAAAATAGAAATGTAAATCTGAATAGAAAGTGTTTTTGAGAGCATTTTGCTTTCTTGATTGTGATGAGATTACACAAAGCGCGTGAGAATGAACTGTGAAAAAAATGACTGGCTCAAGAATTCAGATGAAACTCAATACTGGCAAGTTATAGCTTCGTTTTACCATCAACATGCTGTCCATTGTAAAAAAACAAGGTCTCAGTAAGTTTCCCTCGCCGTTCGAATTCAGAATTCATATTTACTTAATTATTATATTCAATATAAAAAATTGAAGCAACTTATATTTTTATAAAAACTGAAATAACGCCTTATGCACATCTTAAACGATTATCGCTAGGGCTGCCATTGTGTGTTCGAATTAACAAAGCATAACTAATGTTTCAAAAGAACACGGCTGCAAAACAAGTACTACGGGCAAAGTCAAGATAAAGATCCCTAAATCCCAGTAATCACTCCTAAATTTCCTAACATTAACGCGCAATCCTTAAGACAAATTCAACAAACGAAATGCAGCAATCAAAAAGTCAAGGTTATACTACAGGAACTTGTGCCTGGAACTGAAACAAATTACTACATCAAACCTTTGTCTCGACGAAAGGGCGACTGACTCCATGCTGTCAGCCACCGGTTCTTTTATACATTGTATATTGTAAAGAACATTATTAAAAACAACCCATGATGGGGTTCCACTCAAAATCTCAAGAACAATGTAGTAGGCAAAAGAAAAACTATGAACTATTTGCGTTTAAACTTCCTTCCTCCCGACTGCCTGTGCGTGCGCTGTCATGTCATACCCACAGGCAGGAGTAATATGAAAGAATTCAGATAAATTCGGGTTCTCTATTAGATAAAAAATATTGCTTCTGCGATTTTCCATACAAGTGATTTTGCTATGTATTGCCGTATTTGCTTTGCCAATCAACTAATGAGCACAGTCGACCGCAATTAAACAATGTACCTTTAAACTGCAGCCCTACAAAAAAGATTATATGAACGCAAAAAATTCTATGCTAGGAATGCTGTCGCAAAGGAACGTTTCTGGTAAATAAAATATGTTAATGTGATAAGGCGGGAGTTTCTACAACATTTCGTATGTTTTTATTTTTTTATTTAGGTTATTCGAATTTTGCTTAGAAACTGTTTGATAAATATTACATTGTATTTCGCCTTTCAAAAAAAAATATTAGATACCGTAAAACCCTTAATGTTCGCAAGCCCTTAATTTTCGCGAATTTCGCGAATTGAAAAATTTGCGAAATTTAAGGGCACGCGAAAATTTCGATCTTTAAGAATTTCAATGCAGGCATCTGGAATTCGCGAAATTTAGTGGCCGCGATTCGGTCCTTTGTGACCGATTCGCGAAAAATAGGGGCCGCGAAATTAAAGGGTTTTACAGTATTGGTGGCATCTATTTAACAAGATATTTCAAAAATCTAAGCAGCGATTCCTGCAACAGTTTTTTAAAACTCTCAGTTATCGGATTGAGTCACCGGTCTGTGTCAGAAAAAGTCTCGAGTGTAAACTGATACGCTAAATAAAAACACCCTAACAAAAAAACTGTGATTTCTTTTTGAGAATACAGATATCTTGAACTCCGTGCAGGATTGTTTATCTTTGGAAACAATCCGTTCCTAGCAAAGAACGTTTACATACGTGTTTTAGGGCCAACTTTTCCACTTGCCCGCATCATTATCAGCTGCCAATGCAGCTCTAAATGAGATCCCCGGATTCCAACGTAGTAAAATAATTTCAATATACAATCCTATTGGTAATTACAAGAAGTCCCCTAATTTTGCATACACATCTCCAAACCACCGCAGGTGCTTCGAACTCGGCCATTAGCATATGATAGTTTTAAACATGGTAAGGGAAATTGCGTTTTGTAACTTATTTGTCTCGATTGCTTCTCAGGCTGGGCATGTTATATCTAAAACTAAACACAGAAATAAATAAACCTTTTTTGACAATTCGCCTTACACTTTGAAGGTATAAAGTGTGACATGCTGAAGTATTCGTTAAAAATTATGTGACAGCTCAAATTTGGTATCATTACAGTTGCTTTTAATAAAACTTCTTTGCAACAATATTCTTAAAGTTACAAGTTTAACCAACCGTTTCTAGAATGTATTGTCCAATCACATCGTTGGTTTAAAATTAATCAGTAACCACCCTTCATTGTTAGAGATGAGCTTAAGCGCAATAGAAAGTTTCGCGTTCATATTATTAAAGTAATTGTTGTCTTCTTGTACGTGACAGCTCATTACGGGTTTTGCAGAAATTAAAATGCAGCCTTTTGCAAACGTTGCCCATTCACACACTTGTGCGTATTTGATTCAAAGAAGTATGAGGAATACAAAGTACAACGTTCCAGATCGCTGCTCTTACACTACAGCCTTAGAAATACACGATGAATACACTTAACAAAGTTGGAAGTGTCCGCTCCCATTAACAATCTCTCCGTAACGAGCCTCAAGCGCTACTTTCCGACACCGCATCGTCCTTCACCACAAGCGCATGGCAGCCACATCTGTTCCTAATAGCGATCAAGAGGCAACACTCGCTTTAGTTAAGAGTTTCGCGAAACAACGTCATCTCCGTTCGTGGGGGCCCAGTACATCGTTTAACCTTAGCTCGGACCACAGCGGACGTTATCAGCCACCCGATCCAATGTGGCGCTGCTAAAAAGACCACGTGACTACGTGCCTCCCCTTCGCTGCACCGGTCCTGAAGGTCAAGTGATGTTCACATGGCAATGAATTGATTTCGCTCTCTTGCAGTTTCCTCCGCGGTCCCTCGAAAGATGAAACGGAGTGTAGTTTAAGTAAGTCTCCGTGGCGCGTTCGCTGGCGGACCGAAGCCGCTCCCTGCCGCCCAAGAGACGCTGGCCGAAGAGGCAGAAGGAAAGTCCGTGCCTCTTTAACGCAGTCCGACGAGCTCGCGCGGCGCTAATAGAAATTAATGAGTGCACGCGTCCGCTCGAACGCTTCATGTGGCTAACCGGGTGAATATGTTCCGGGAAGCCGGCCCAAACGAGCAACGTGCAGCGATAGCAGCCGGAAGTAAGGAACCCAATTTAAAAGAAAATGGGGAAAGAAATCCAAGCGGTACTGTTGCGTGTTGGTTTGGGAAGGTCCGAGGGAGATGCTTTATGGCGCTGAAACAGTCTCGAGTGAAAGATATGAAGCTTTATGCAGCTTGTTGCGGATTTTGAATTTTCTTTGGTGCTATCGAGAAATGGGGTAAATATCAAAACTATATTTTTGAAACTTGCCGTTTTTTCTTTTCGTACGTACTTTAGTTGGGATTTATTTTTAGCTGAAACAGTAGTTCATGCGGTCTGTTATGGTGACAAGCGTGTATCCTCTCTTCGAAAGCGGTATTATGGTTTTCGCACACAGTCAAGGCCTCAATGACATCGAAAGCTTTCAGCGATAAGAACTCCGAAGATCTAACCACTCAGCAAGAAATGTGTACCGACAACACACGCAACAGAGCCTGCGTTGTCTGTTTGTCTTCCATGTCCCTCTTTCGTTATTGTAAATGAGTTATCGCAAATGAGAAACCAACACGCTCTACCATCTACATTATACAGTAGGTCGCGCAGGCCTCGAAATTGTTGAGCTGTCACTAACGATTGGCAAATTTATCTAAAATATATGTTTAAATTAAAACTTAGAATTTTAAATTAAACGCCCGTTTATTGCACGCTCGTTCACGCAAAGAAATGTGAAGACTTCTAATACACGAAAAACATAAAAAAACAATATAATATTAACAAGAGATGTAACAAAACTGTTCACCATTAAAAATTAATGTATGTGTAGTTGGAGTAGTCTTCCACTCCTTAGTGAGTGCGTCGGAGGACTGTGGCTATTCTTTATATTTTAATGTCGGACGGTTGCACCCAAGCAACATAGGCAGACATGCTATTTCTATTCAGTACGGTAACATCTGTCCGCGAAACGAAGAAGTAAATTCTATAATCACTGACAGCTTAAACAAAATTGGGTTTTGTGTTTGTTTATGCAGGTAGAACTTAGTCTGCCTCAACGGGCGACTTTTCTCTCAGCTGTAGATAAGCAATTTAGCCAATTTCTTTTTCTGCAGCACGCAATAGTGATACTTGACCGCAAGCCGGTACGATGCTCACCCTGATCGAAACTGGCAGAGGTGGGAACTGAATCCACGATCACTGGGTTCAATCCACACCCCACCCGAAAAGGGGCAAGGTGTAGCCTATTTCGCTCATAGTCTCTTCGTTATTTTGTTTTTCTTTGGCGTTCTTATAAGCGATTTCCGCAATCGCGTTTGCTGAGAAGTGAGAATAAGATTGCCGCGACTGGTGAAGTTCAATTATTTCATTAAAATGTCACCGACTGTGGAACGTTGCAGGTTTAGACATGCAAATGAAACCGCCCCAACAACGCTGTTTGCTCGCTACTATTGTCTGTCCTTCACATTTCTCGCCTCTTTTTCAGCGCTCGCTCTGCTAAAGAGAAAGTGTGTCGCGCCTTGCGGGATGGTCTTAACCTGCAACATACTTACATAGCGTATCTTATTACCTTGGAAGGTGTTATTTTTACGGCAGCTTCCTGCTAACGATTTCGGCACACGCATCTAAACGCTCTGATTTCAGCATGGCTTCGCTGCAGACATTACAACCTGTACCCACAAAGGTGACTAAGGCTTCTAACTTCCGACTAAGATTACTTGTTTCAGGTGATGAATTAACGTCTTTTATGAGACTTCTTCGGCAATCTACATGATGCGGGAAGCGTTTTTTGGCAACATAAATGTAATTGGCACCCTTTGGCGCGCCTTTTATAGTGCGTGGATATCTTTATCTATTCAAACCCAACGTGTCAACAAACCTGTCAAATGCGCCTCCTTTTCTTGAAAAATACGGTCATCCGTTTGAGATATCGCTGTATGAGTGATGTTTTGGTGTTTGTAGCATCCCGTTGCACGCTTTTGGCGCGTGTTTTGTGGAATCCAGATTCCACAAAACACGCGCCAAAACCCTTTATTCAACCAGTCATATGATACCGCGATGTTCAGTGACATCCTAAAGGCTACCTTCCCTTCATCCTTTTTTTTATAAAATAAATACTATAGTTTTTCCTTTTAGGCATGTGGTGAGACCACACTTCCAATATCACGCCTTATTTCGGTATAATTGTTTATTAAACGGGCCGGTGAAGTTTACCATGCGCTAAGTTACCAAATTCCGTTAAATAGAGTGGTCGACGCTACGTTCAATAATCATCGGGGTTTGTAGTAAACATTTTGCAGCACACACTGAGCTGCTACATCACAAACGTTGCTGCATTTTTTAAACTTTAAGGCAGAACCAACCGGTATCTTTAGAGTCACTGATAGGGCGAGAACGGCACGGAGGAGCTTCAGTTGTACTACCTCCAGCGCGAACTGCCTACCTCTGACAACGCTCCGGGGTCTTGTGAACATCGAATGGGCCCGCACAGCCCATTCACGATCGTAGCCATGGAGCGCGTGCGGGTGTCCGAGCTTTCAAAAGACACACTCTACCGTTCTCACATTCAGTAAGAAACCATAGCAGAGCACTATGCACGTTCGTCCGTTGGGGAGCAATGTGTTTTTTTCTACTGTGCCACGTGGTTAGCTGTGCTTCCATTAGGCCACGAGCGCGACCAATGTTGCATGTAGGAACCAAGGTTTCGGTTTCGGTTTTTGGTACTGTATGAACACAACTTTCTCAAAGGTAGTTTACTCGTCATTGCAAAACAAGTAGTGTAGGGCCTTACGTTAATACTTAAACATACAAACTCACCATTTATAGTTAATTTCTTTATGTAAGCGGAGTTGGCATTTCATAAACTATGGCTAATAGCTGCTAAATCTTACAATTTTAATTTAAAAAAAAATTTATTTTGTTTTAGCAGTAAAATAATATTCTTGAATTTAGCACATGCAAACTTTGAAATGTGCATAAAAATATTTTATGGCTGAAATGTCCATTTAAACTTCACTGTGTATTCCGAAAGGATTCCAGAATGTCTGATTACTTTTTACTGAGATGGTAAAATTTAACATCTATGCCTTTTGGGAATTGCCACTATGGGCACGCACAAATGTTTTATTTGTTGGCCAAGGCTTTATAAATATCTATTTAATTCAATCAATAGATTGCGGCATACATTAGGTTTCATGCTCTGTGTAATTTAATTGTGTACCTGACGTTTTCTTGTTTTTTTATATGCACTATTGTTTTTTACGGTACGAACAAGACACATATCTACACGCGCTACTTTAAGGGCGAAATAAACTTTACCGATCATAACCCCAATGTACGTAGACGGCATCTGTCAAATATTGATGAGCTATTCATTGAGGCCGTAAATACATATCCAAACAGATATATATATTCATCATTCATTTCTGCTTCCCTTTTATTTTGGTCTAAACTATTTTTTTCCTAGCAAATAAAAAGTTATAATTCTGAGACTGAGACCTTTCTGAAATATTAAATATGCATCCACAGAACAAATCATAGGCTTAGTGAAGCGGGCAAAGTATCCGATTTTTATAGGAATTTATAATATAATGAATTTTAATGGCTTTGTCTTGGGTTGTTCTTGCAAGCATTCTTCACGCACCTTGCACCCCTGCATTCAAGCTCGCCTCAACATTTTGATTGGGTGTAACCGCACCTACCATTTGGATGTTCTTCCTCCATTCAATCATCTTGTAAGGGGCGTTTCAGTACGAACGAACATCAAGTACAGTCCTTAGAAAAATAAAATGAGCCCCTGTCGGATGTCTCTTCTGGACATAGATTTGTTTCTGCGCAATCCAGGTGAAACTTGACCGCTTGTCTTATTCACGAATCCTAAGTTTAGAAATGGCTCAATTGGAAGTCGTATTTCTTTAAAGTTCTTTTAGTCCATTTGGTTATTCTAATTGGCAATAATATGAATGAAAGGAAAGAGATAACAATTGCTTTTCACACCTCTTAATATTTTGTTGTATAAAACGTCATAGTAGCCCCCCCCCCCCCCCCAAACCCATTTTCTCCATTTCGACTAAGAAAATTTTTAACAATTAGGAAAATATTTTTTTCACTTTTACTTGAAAAAGGTGTTTTTTTTTACTTTAACTTAAAAACCAACGGTTATTGAAATAATTTGTATTTTGTTAAGAATAAGTTCTGATTGAGGCAAGTTTTTTTTTCTGTTTTCACAACACAAATCCGCAAGGTATCCCAACTTTTATGATATATTATAAGAATCCGGCATACAAAGCTGATTTTACTTTTTGCTTTGAAAAGGTTGGATTCAACGAGCCCGCCCGGTAACATGCCTAAATCTAAATTTATAAAAACCATATATTTATACTATTAGACCAAAGAAGACCATATTCGCTCCCATAGCTCAGAAAACAGAGTGTGCGCATATTAGGTAAGATGCAGTATTATGGGCAACAATATGAAAGGGAGCAGACGCCCTGGAATGGCCAGAACTTTGCCACAAGCACTTCTGGTTTACTTATGTGTCCGCAGGTGGCGTATTAAACTTTAACGTTTGGGCCATGTGGAAATTCCCGCCAAAGCGGGGTGTGTGCCGAGTGAAAAATCAGTAACTTCAAAGATAAAAAAGAATGAGATAATGAGTGTCTAGCGGTTGCAACATACTATACCAGCTTTATCATTCTTTCTTACAATTTCATGGTGATACTTCGATCAAAGGAAGCACGTCGGAACTTACAAAATTGTTGTGGGTGAGTCTAGGGCATAAAACGTGTTCTGTTATTTGTGGTTGTTTCCGTACCGGACGCAACTGGGGATGGAATTTCAAGTTATGTATTTCCGGCACATATTTTTTATGGGCTGATTTATATCAACTTTCCTCCCTGCTGCAATTTTGTTAACAATAAAAAAGTGGAGACTTATATCGAACGATAAACAGGCAAACATGTGCTTACAAACTTACCCCCAAAGACAAAGGGGCTACGCAACTTGCGCCGGCAACGGAAGGGTGACTAAACCGCAGCAGCGCGTTATCGCCACTTTATTACACGCGGCACTTTCAGGGATGTTCTGAAGAAGGACACTGGATGACATCCGAGAGGGGTTTGGATTTCTTAGAAGAGTACTGAGCTAGTAAAATAAATATCCGGCCCAAGCGGCATCCAAACCCTATTTATCTGCATGACAGCCGCATGTGTTGCCAACTCCGTTACGAACGGGGCAATATCGCCTATACTTCGTTTACCTTTAGTTCCAGACACAGCCCAACCTACGAGCTGACGGGACAAATTAGAGAACGTCGAAATCGCAACATCATGGTTTTCTTTATGTTTCCTTACGCGCTCTATCACAGCTGAACCAATCATAAACAAAAAAGGCACAGTGGCTGCGTTGTTAATGCTGCTTGATTGGTCTCATTAGCTCGTAGCATCGGCTGCGTCTGGGCTTCAGCTGAAACGAAGCATAGGAACTATCGCTAATGTAGCATTTACACCTCCCAATATAATACAATATTCAATTTATTACATTTATATCGTGTATACAGGGAGTTTATTTTAGGTTTTCCACCCATCGCTTTTCAAATATGTTATGGCTACACTAACGCAGTATAACCATGTAAGGTATACGGCCAGGAGAACATTATTTTGATGACTTATCATCCCGATAAGTTGGATAATTAACTAAAAGTAGTTGAATATTTTTATCGAGTAAAAACAAACACATTTTCGGAATTCCAAACTTGCTAAGCGTCGGGGAAGACCTCGAAAACTTTAAATTTTATAAAAATTCGCAGCACACGGGAAAAGCGGTGGTTCTCTAAAGTTACCAATCGTGCATCACGCGAAAGGAGGCTGGTGTAAAAACGTGGACGATAATTTTATCACCAGTGTCCATCGTGCCAAATCATAAAAAAATCAAATGTTGCCGAGTAGCATTGTCTCAAAGTGGTGATGGTCCGGCCGTTTTTACGCATTAGTTCATCTTTTGAAATTCAGGCACACGCGCCTCATCCAGGAATATTCTGAGGTCGGCCCAAACCTTAACTCGTTTCGAAATACACAATTTTGGGATTTTTTACTACAAGCTGTTGCTATGGCAAAACGTCTAAAATGAGCCATCTTTGAGAAAACTCGTCTTGAAGTGGACATGGTTCGACTGTTTTCAGGCATTTGTTCATTTCAAATTTGGACACCCGCGCCTTGTCCGGGGACGCTTTGAGATAGACCGACTTCTCCAATGGCAAAGAAGTATAAAATTTAAGGCCGCCGACTACAAGCCGGAGCTATTGCAAAATCTTGGGCTTTAGGTTTGTTCTAGGATTGTGATATCAAGTCGAATATTTCGATACGCTCTAATCCCGATTTCTTTGGCTGTATATGTTCAGGGAGATTGGGATAATAATTTAATGTAAACATTTATTGCTTGCCCCAATATTAGTTTTGACTTGTGAATGTAAATTTCGCAAAAAGAGTCATCCTCTCATAAATCGTTTATTAGCCGCAATGCTGCCATTTATTACAATAAAAATAGCCTCAGTATAATCACATGACACGAATAAATAAAAAAATATGTTGAAAGTTTCTTTTTTTTATAATGTTAGACCATCGCAATACAAAACAACTGCTTTTGCTGGCTAGTTTATTGATGTGAGTAGCAGAGTACAGCGCATTATCGTAAACGTTCAGACGAGAACGTATCCAGCTTATTTAGGGCCTCCGGAACCTCAGAAAATAGTTTTGTAGACAGACAAAATGTACTCGACAAATTATCAATTATTCTGGTTTACTGCAGTCGTATGGCGAATATTGTGTTTTGTTGTATTGTTAAATTGTGCTCGTTTGAACTTCGCTGTATTTTTTTGTTTTTTTTAATTATATAAGGTGCCTCCGAAATACATTTTTTTTACAGATGTAAAACACATCTTAGACACTGTATATTTCGCCATAATATTGGGGTGAGATTCTATTTATTTTAACAAATATAACGAGTTCGTTTACACCTGAGAATAAACTTTTCACCTCGATTAACTTGAATATTTTTTGTAGTGGCCATACATCAACAAGTATATTTGAATGATTAACACGCAGTTCACACATCATCTTGAATATTTGGCGCAAGAATAGCGGTATATGATAGAATGGAGTAGTAGCATAGCAAATTGTTTAAAAGGTAACGTTTCAGGGTTATGGCCATATTTGTATATTAAATACATTGGCTTCTATAGGAGCTCTGCCGTAAACCCCTAAGAGATGGCGCAAGCATACGATGGCACAAATTTCAGGGAATGTTTTTTTACTTATCTCAAATTTTTTTAGTATCTTATGATTCCAGGGAGGGCTAGAACGGAATGTTTATTTACCAAACCACACTGCGTCACAAGTTAAAGTGTCACGAAGGTTGGGGGAGCCTTCAAACAGGAATGAACAGATATTAACTCTTTCCTTTAATATTTTTGCCAACAGTACTTCAAGAATGTTCACACGTCTCACCGTTCGCAGCAACCGTTATCTGACCGCAAAGCTTTCTCGTTGACCTCGTCAATATCCCTTTGTTAGAGGTACTCTCGTACTTTGGCAGGAAATGTACTGTATATTTCTCTCGGTATAACAAACTGTTAGGTGATGCTTGCTAATCACCAAAGCCCCCGGGATACGTAAAATCGAACACAATTTTATTTCGTAAACAAAACCATAAATACATTCATGGACGCTTATTGCGAAGCGAAATGAAGTTTAGTGTGAAAATTGAACGTTCACGTATGTGAAATGGCTTCTAGAGAAACACAAGCTTGGATTTAGAGCAGAAAGCGTTTTGTACACTTATTAGCCACACGCGGCATATCTAAGTAAACTCGAGGAAGACAAATGATATAGAGTGCACGGAAACGACTTTGTTACCCTCTTTCTGCATTACACACGGTTGGCCAATCAGGCCATCACTGTACCATTCTTTCCGCACTGTAGCCTGCCTCCGGTGTGAGGTCCGAAAGCAAACACAAAATTTTGAACGCAAACAATTTATTCCTGAAATAGTTAGTCCGCGAGTAAAAGTATTATTTTATAAAGCACAGATAGAAAAATTGCCTACTTGAGTAGCGCACAACGGAGCTTATATCCTACTGAAGGAAATAGTCCGTAATATGTCATTCACAAAATTAGTCTCGTCTCGCGAAAAGGACCGATCTTGAAGAGCAAATCCTTGGATTTTTTTCATCTGTGTATAGTCTCCATTGAGTAAAATTTAAACTTTTAAACATGCATAGTCGGTTGATATAGTACAAAAAGTACACAATTCCATGGTGCGTATTTAGAGACAGACGCGATCAAAAGGCGCTTTGGTACAAACTAAATATTATCTGGACCGACAAAGAGCATGACGTTTTTCTCACGCATGATCCCAGCGCAGATCACGCCTACGTGGTCAACGTTTTCTTCGTGCCTTCTTATTCAAATAGGAAGTTTCCTAAACTGCAGTGATTTCCCCAGCAAGTGGTTTCCGGTAAGGCAGATGCGGAGTCCTAAGTGCCAGATACATATATTTAGGAATAATGACCCCTTCTATGGTGTACCGTGGTAGTGGTATACCCCGACTGAATTCTCAGCGTATTGGGGAGGATCAGTCAATCAATCAACAATTCATCTGATATTGTTCCCCGAAACAACTGGCTGGCATTAGCAGAGTGGCACGCATAAGGAGAAAAAGAAATGGGACTATTGAGCACTATCGAGTAAAACACTTTAAGTCAACTTCTCAAAATTAGTGAAGTCCACGTCACATGCATTTGACTTTTTTTTATACATAAATACAATTCATGCGTGTCACTGGAACGCCAGATTCTAAGCGGTAGGGGTAAAAATATTGCAAACGACCACACACAAAGTGCTGCAATTGACTGCGGCAGCCGTTGCGTTACTGAAAGATGTGCTTTGGGTTATGTAGAATCGATGTAGGAGCTTAACTTAAGGAGATGTGTGGAAGGCGTTTGTGCGCTGCCTCTCGTGCTTGAGAGTCGGAGTCCTGCGCCTTTTTCTGCTCTCTCGCCGCTGCTGTCTTCCTAGTCACCCCGGCATGGCACACTTGTCATTCCCGCTTCTCGCATGGAGAACGAATCTTGCGTGGTCTGTCCGTGTGTGAGGGGGAGCTGAGCGAGTGCCGTGTAGACGCGCCTGAGAGGAGGCAAGGTGGGGGGGAGGGAAGGAGAGGAAACCTTCAAAGCGACAGGTGAGGAAGAGGGTGAGAGGAAGGAACCAACAGCACAGAACGGGTCTTACCATAAATTGACGTTGTTGTACAAGGCCAACGCTTTGGGCAACGGCTTTTGGAAGAAAGTAAAGGCGCGACTCCGTCATTACTCTCGTCTCGCGATCACGTGAAGTTTTTGCGTACGAACAACACCGGTTTTTCCTTCTCAGAAGTCGTAAATATATTTTGGTGCCAGGGAACACTGAATGAGATTGTACTGACTAACATTAGAGAATAAATAACAGACACGTCCGCCTTATTCAAGAGCACCATATCGCAAACTAGTCGTCTATCGGAAAGAAACGAAAGATATGTAGTGCCAAGAAAAAAACGCGTATAGTCATAACAACATTCCGATCAATATGGTCTTTCTGGAAAGAATGTACCGTGAACGTGGTCCTTATTGCCCCCATTATCTGCATAACCATTCTTCAGAAATACGACTGACATGTTTGTTGTTGTTTTCCTAGGAGAAAAGCAAATATATTGTAAGGCCCACTTGTTCCTGAGATATAAAATTTGACGACAAAGAAAAATCCACGTCCAAGAACACACAAAGTATCGAATTAAGAATCAAATACTCATGGACAGCGAAGTAAAGATTAATATTAGCGAAAACTATACGGGGATTCCAACCCTCATATAAGGTATAACTCTAAGAACTGAACTGAGCTATGCGGCCTACTTACCGTTAAGGTTTTCCCTAAAAAAAGAAAAAAAACATTAACCTAATAATTATTGATTTTTTTTTATTTTAACAAAATTATACATTGCAACAAACAAAAGGCAGTTTACATAAGAGGATATCATAAACAAATCGCCCTATTTTCATAGCTCTTCATGAGGTGTTTTTTTTATCCTTTCCTTCGTTCTTCTCTTGTCCTTAAGTGTTGACTGATCTTCCTTCTGTCTCAATGTCGTCATTTTCTTCTTGTCCTTGCTGTTTGTATAACGCGGTCGAGGTTCGCCGTTTTCTCATGTCCTTCGTTGTTCTCTGCTTATTCTCGTTTGTCTTTTATAGTCGTCGGCCGCGTCGTGGTCCTCCAGTCTCTAGTCTAATGTCAATCTAGAAATCGGTGAGTGTTAGCAAACTTCTGGTTTACAAGTCGCATCACCCATAAACGAATGATTGAAGAAAAAGTTGGTTGTAATTCGCGCCTTATGTGAAAAATTGCACCTACATATTTTTATTGTCAGTGAGGTGAAACAGCATTGAAAAGCACGCATATCTCTATTGGGAGCGCAATATGCTCCACCTAGAACATGTTATATTGTTCTCGCCTACAAATGGAGCAAAAAAAACTTGCAGCAAATATTACCAGCTAAGGTCTATAGTTAATAGAAAACATTTCGTACAAGTCGCAGCGTTATACAAGACGCACCAAAAGCAGGGTGCGTTCAAAAAAAAACGCGATTTATTTATTGAAAAACACGCCAAGTAGCTGTAGGCTAAAATGCAGAGAAAACGTATCCCAAAGCTACCACCAGAGATCCAAAATACAAGACATGATTTTCCTCGAATTCGAGTGTCGTGGAAACCTGTTGATTTTTAGTCCAATCGACAATACCATATTAAAACAAATCCGTCCTGAAGAATTGCATTAACCGAAACGTAGTAAGAAACATCGCAGCCTACTTTGCAAAGACCATTCAGCATAGCCCCTTCTATGTAGCCAAACGCCCACAACCCCACGTCTCAAAACAAATTGTAGCTCGGCGTACAACATTCAAGTCGGTAAACAAGGAAGGCCGCAGACGCACATGCCATACCACAAATTTAATCCGGCAATGTTACGCAAGAATAGCCGGTGAAAAAAACCTGCAGTCGCCGTTCTTATCTTCAAGACTGTAGGGGAGGACAATAAACATCCGGGCACATATATGAGCCCCGACGCTATTGGACCCCAGGCCCACTTCTTTTCGCCGGAGCGGAGCGCGGACACCGCTGTCGGTTGTGTGTACGTGCAAACGTCCGTTGCCCATTCCGCCCGACTTGGTTCGTTTCGCAGCCGTATATATATTGCTCCTAATGGCGCCAAGAACCGAATACGCCTCGAAGGTTGGAGGTTAAGCGAAACCAATACGTTCTATTCCTAAATGGATCTAGAGCGTTTTTATTTATTTTGTTTTCGGGCTGAAGACTTGTCTTTTTTTTTTCACCTTGTTGTAACTTGTGTTTTAGGCTGCTTCCATGACAAAAAGTAAAAAAGAAAAAAAATAATGTCTGGGGAACTCAAAACAAACAATTGTGCTCTGTTCCTTTTTTTTCTTTTTGAATTTTGGACATTTTTTGGGGTTTTGAATTACGATTGGCCGCACTGGGTGCTACGAGCCACCCCAGCCAATCCGGTGGTGTGAATATATCACGTGACTGCGTGTCATACGCGTCACTGAGACCTTCCCGAAGGACACGTGATGCTCACGGGGCTCTAAATCTCTTTCGATGCTTCGAAGCGTCCACGTGCGTCGTTGTAATGTGAAACGAAGTGCAGTTTTTACTTCGTCTTTTTAGGGTTAAGCTCTGTACCGGATCGCTTTGTTTTTAAGCTGTCATATGGAAGCGAATCCTGACCGTTAGGTGTCGGATCGGAAGGGAACTCCGTCGCGTTTCGGCGAGGAGAATACAATTTTTTTTTTGCGTCTTATCTTTGAATTGTATTTGTTCCCGAGAGTGTGACTCCGCCTGTATTGGCGTTTACGAGCAAGAGCTTCTTTTGTCCCCGTTCTGCGGTATCCCTCTCACCCGAATTCTGAACGGCAAGGGAGAGGAGAGGAAGCTTTTTGTTGCTGTTGTTATGTTTTTGTCTTTGAATGGTGTTCACTCCTGTTTTGTTTGTTTGTTGGTGTTCTTTCTGTGTGGTGTGGGGAGTCCGGTGAGCGAAGGAAAAAATACGACACCGTCCCGTATCTCTGACGTTCACACTGGGATGAGCAAGCTTCTTTGAATGTTTTTGTATACGTATTTATCTGTTTTGTTCGCGGAAGTGGGATGGTAGCTGCTCTTCGCAATTCTTGTTTTCGAGTTCAGTTTTCATTTTTTTTTCTTTTTCAGCAACCTGCGAATTCCAGGATTCTAGCTCTTTGCGATATCTCTTCCACCGCTTACGCTCGGCGATTCGCAACGGGGTGACATTGTGTGCGCCATCGAAGTTTTCTGTGTCCAGTTTTGATCTCGCTTTTAAACTGCGGTAAACACGACCTTTTTTTTTTATTCTACGCAGTAAAAATGCTTTTTTTAAATATTATATTGACAAGAAACATTTGTCAAATAGACTGTATCTTTTTTATGACTCTGGATATTCCACTTATTTACAGGAAAACTTCGAGCAAGTCATCATATCCTACAGCACTTCGGCTCCAGGATTTTTATTTCCCATACCCTTCACCTAACTTAATAAATACCTTCCTGGAAATAAAATAATAACTTTATTTCATCCACAAAGTTTGTTCCCAGAACGCCGTACGAAAACGTTACCAGGGAGCTTTTGGTCGGGTGTATGTGAATTGTTTTTATGTGTATATAGAACTGTCTTTATCTGCCCCCCCCCCCCCCCCAAAGGTCCGTAACTATCCTTGCTTTTTTCTCCACCATTTACAACGGTGAGATCACAGTAGTGATTGATGTTTTTGAGCCATATTACTTCCTTGGCTCATCTTCTAAGACGTTCGGTTTCTCGTGCAGATACGTGCAAATTGCTGATGAAGCAAACATTTGCATTCTGAACGGTGGCGACCATTGACGCCTGCTGGTAGGAATAAAAAAAACACTATGCGCGCTATAAAACAAGTTAATGAAATGAATATCCGTGACACAGATAAACGAAATAAATTGGGTTACAATGATTCTCGAAAAATCAAGGTCGATACACATATTGACGTTTGGACTCAACCCGTTGCTATCTTCGTTGCTATACCGAAGATGAAACGTTACCGCAATTGCATCACTAGGAATTTTAGCTGTTCTTTATAATAATAAAAATATGCTCAGCTTGCAACAGAACAACTTATTTGTAACATCCGTAATCGCAATTAAAAGTTTGATGCGACGACATAACTTTTGTTCGCATAGCCCATTTTAACTTGCTTTTAAATGATTATTATAAAAGTAAGCTAACTACAATATAAAGAAGAGTAAGCTTAGAAGCCAAATTGTGCGCGTCCACAAAATTCTATACGTCAATGCTGCACAAAAACGTTTCGAAGATATTTGACACGCCGTCCGTATCGCCAGCGAGAGTAAAGTGTAATATGTATCATCATAAATGTTTCTCACACTCAAACGGATGTACCCGTGTTAGCGCAACCGAATCTAAAAGGTGTTTTAATTATTATATACATATATTGGTCCTTTCGCCAGTGGAAATTATTATTCATATGTGACACAATTTGTTAGGTATAATGTCTATAATGAAAACCAATCACTGCAATTTTTTTTTTTATGAGCAAACTAGGAAGAGAAAAAATACTGTAGCTGTAGACAAAAAAAATAATTTGAGGAGACAACCTACGAAAGAATATATCTACCATTTTATTCTTGACGCAATATCTCGAGCAGTCTAGATACTTTCAAAATCAAAAAGTTCGAAATTCTACATTGAATTCCAGTGGAACTTCAAACGAAAACTCTCGAGTGTTCAAAAAGGTATCGAGTATAATTATATTTTTTTTTATTATTTCGCTTTAATGTCCTTTTAGAACATAAACCGAAGCGAAAGCGACGTTGTATATATAAAAACTTAAATAAATGGCTTCCTGGTTCACCGTATAACAGTAAACCATTGCACTCCATTGGCTCGATTCAAGCTCATTATTTCAAAAAGGTCCTACACGATCTGACCTCTATCTTTGTCCAGGTTTATCTTAAAAACTTGCAAGTATTGTGTTCGTATCAAACTTCACCAGTCATTATTTTTAACGAACCGTCCTTAAGAACGGTTCGCCCTTAAGGACGTTTCTCAAAAGTCTGAAGGTTGGCTCGTATTGCTCTCGCGGGTGCCATAAGCAGCTTCATTTAAAAAAGGAACATGTTATGGATGAGTGCATTCCAGGTCGTTAAAATATGGCGCTCCGTTGGAAGATCACAACGTATAAATGGTTCAAAAAAAACACAAAAAAACGTAAAGTTGAGCACAATAAAAGTTTTAAAAAAGTAAAAATTAACGCATTGTAACAGAAAACATGCAGTATCTGATCACATAAATATTTTGGGAAAATGAACACCCGAATTGATAAAAGAAAGTTTTTTTTTTCTTTTGTCGCAGGATTTAAACGTCAGTGTCCTCATCACAGTGGACACAATACATAGACATTCAACCCTGAAAATATTTTTACGGCTACAATCTAAGATGTAAAAAAGCCTCTTTATTTCGGAATTTGTTATGTAGACGGTAGGCTATGGGAAGCGTAAGTTCGTCTGCTTCTTTTGCAAGTGCTGTGGTGATGTCAGAACGCCGAGTTCAGATTGGCCTGACTCAAGTATAGTGTGTAGACATTAAAGCAAGCTGCCTTGAGATTCACACACTATCCTTCAATGAGAGCCAATCAGAAGTCAGCGTTCTGACGTCACAAGAACCTCTGCAAAAGGAGCAGTCGAACTTACGCTCCGCATAGCACCAGGGCAGCGAACAGGCGTTGCCTCAGTCGAATGCTAGTCAGAGCGACTGGTGGCCGAAATGGACTGCTTTGGGACGGCCTAAACCACCGAAAAATTAGACGCGAGAGCTGACGCGCAAGAGTTCGGCAGTGCGCTCGGAGAGTCGAGCTCGAGATCGGGGAAAATGTTTGCGATCGCGGGCCGTCTCAGTACTGCAAAAATGATTCATAAGATGGCGCCACATGCCGACCCAATCTTCATTGCCCTGTGGGTATAGACATTGACAGCTGGGAAAACGCAGGGCGCTGCGCATCTGCAGCGTCTCCTTATCGCTCCTGAACCAATGAGATTGCAGCATTATCCCATAAGAACGCCAAAGAAAGAATCATGAAGGAGGATAACAAGCCATGTTATCCATTTCTTTCCCTAGGCAAGACTTGTTTTATCAGACAAGTTAACCGCTATGCCATGTAATCCTTAATATAAACACCTCTCTTTACAAAAAAAGAAGGCGTCCTTGATGCGTGTTTTTCGTACAAAATGAGAGAAAAATGCACGTGTTCTTAATCTTCTTCATCTCCGGAAATGTTGAGGAATTCATATTAATGAAGTTCTCATGTCCTACATTGGTATTTTGCGCACATCACCTGAGAAAATGTTTTGTTAAGTATCCAAAAAATTTCAAAATCCTTTAAAAACGAAAGTAATCTCGAAGTTTCCGCGTTGCACGCAATACTTGGTGGCTCAAGATCAACCCCTAACCCGTGTTTTTGCCACCTTTCCAAATCATTCTATGTTGAGAGATTATTCTCATACGGTTATTGATATATGGCAATTAGTTTCACAGTACGCAATGTCTCTGATACTACGTATAGTACTTTGAATTGTTTTGAGACCTAGTTTGCATTGCCATTTTAAACAATTCAATTAACGCCAATCACGATCGCAACAAATGGTGTGGCAATATACTATAAGATATTGAAAATTCATTTGAACAGATTTTGCTTAAAAAAAGGGGGAACTGCTACCAAAAAGTGGCCTTCACTTCGCTTTAATCGGGCACGGAGGACATTAGCATAAACAATAGCAGCCTATCTCAATTGGCTAATACACTTCATTCCGGAATTAACTTTTTAATCGAAGGTGTGATAGTTATAGAGGTAGGGCAGATTTAGAAAAATTAGTCATTAGTAGAAACTAATCTAACTTAAACAATTTAGCGCAGACACAATTTCGTATTGGATACGGAGTGAGGTGCTTTCGGGTGCTCTCACGTGAGCTCAAAAGTATATACTCTGTTCCACGTTACGTCTGAACGCGGCCGACAGTACGACTAGATTGAGATAATACCAAACAGTACTAGAAGTGTATCGTCACGGCCTTCATTGTTTTTGTGTGTTTTCTATCACAGAAAAAGAAAACTCTGCATAATGGGGAACTCAGTGCGCGTAATAAGTTTAGCCGGAGATTGAGGTAATCTTTGTAGTAGTGTTGTAGACGTGTAGTCTTTGTAGTACAAAGACTAAAAGCGCCGTGACTATGCACGTTTGGTCCTCCTTGATGGGCACCATCGGGCTAGTCGTTGTCTGCGGTAGGATGAGTATAGGAAGGGTGCTGGAACTCCCGGCCGTACTGAAGCATGAGAGACTGCAGGGTTCGTTTCGGGCAGATCGTCATTAACTGGGCAGCGCGACGTTGGCGAATCCACCAAGGGATGCTCTGCCGAGATAATGACGACGTCCCGCGAAAAGACCGTCTCAAACAATCTACGCGTTTCTGTGTACGTTAGTTCTGGTGCGTGCTCTACGTCCAGTCTCGAAACCTGGGGAAAAAAACGCGAAAACATTGATAAATATTTCGAAGGTCGTTCGCAAATAGTTGGATCCTCTCATGACGGCTGTGTTGAAAGTTGCAACGAACCATACAATTAAAGAATTAGAAAAGCTATTTACGTATTGTAGCTAATTATTCAGCTTATCGTGTAAGTCATCACTTCATCTAATGATCGCCGAGCCTGATAAACACTTGGTGAAGAGAGTGCCCTATTCATTCTCACCTTTTTTTATTGAAAACACAAGATGTTTGAAATAACTGCAAATGTTTAACGTAAAGAGTGCTATTTTATTTTTAATAAAAAAAAACACTAAATTTCAGTTGCGTGTTGTTTTCGTGGATGACTAGATTTTATATACATAAGGCATGGTTACTTCATGTCTGTTTTTTACATTAACATATTTATTATCTACTCCTTTTCGATAATATTGTAATAAAACACACCTGAGTTATCCAGATTTTAACGCAGCGATTTTTTGTTTTGCGAGACCTTCTGAAGAAAGTTGCCATTAGCACTTCCTAAAAAACTTACGGTAGGGGTTGCTTCATCCAAAAATAAAAAGCTACCTTACCAAAAGCAATTAAAACTGGGAGTGAACCCCCAGCAAAAAATAATATCTCGGACCAGAGAAAAAAAAAGGTATTAGAGCCACATTTACGTAAATTACTTCGAGAAAATATCCAGACCATTTCTTTAAGGCCACACCCAATATTATAAGCTTTTTTTTTTGCTTTATAGTGTACACTGACAAAATCAATCATGGCAGCATGTCAGTGGATGGTGAACCTGTCAAGATTCTAATTAATTATTTTTTTATATTTTGTATTGTATGGGCGCTTTTCTCGCATTTAAAATTAACTTCCGCGTTAAATATGCTTTGAACGAAAATGGATACATTTTTCAGCATTCGAAGATTACGATTTGTGTCATTATATTTATGGTTTTGTGTTTTCGAAGTTTATTTTTCGTCAAATACGGAGGTTGTTTTTCGGAGTTTGTTTTTTGCCTAAAATTTTGAGTTTATCGGGGCTTATATTTGTTTGATTCGCAATTCTCCGAAACTCAAACTCAATTTCGCAGTGTCTTATGAAAATATAAATAAGTATCCTGGACAAAAACAACGCGATTGTATCAATTAATATTTTCGCCAATTGTATTTGGCGTTGGTGTCATTACTACTGGCAATACTAATTTCCTTTACGACAAACGTTGCACACAAGTGTTGCTTCCATAAATATCGATACCTTAAAATCAATAAACTCTAAAGATAGTCGCTGAGAAGCTTGTATTCATTCCATACTATTCGATCAATCTACAGCGCGGCCGCCCAGGTAGAATGGTAAATGGCGTAATAGAGAAATTTCAACTGTCCCTCTTCCCCACTTTAGGCAATCTCTATGGTCCATAGGTTTCACTGTGACAAAAACACAACCTCTTCTTCCTGTACAGCACAAATATGGTTTGACCCTAACCGGAAACATAAACAGTAACTTTAGCTTTGACTCGAAAGTACGATGACCTGTAGTCCCGACCGAAATTTGGAACAAAAGTGTGGTGGCATTTTCCCAGGACCATTGACCTTTCGCTTTGATCAACCATTAATCGTAAAATATTTTTGTATGTGTGTGTGTGGGCGGGGGGGGGGAGGTGAATTGGCACATCGAAATTCGGTGTATATCGAATAAATCTGAATTGACGTAAATTTTATCGACGGGTGTCCTTAGCAGTTTTCCAGATTTATGTGAAAACATGGAGCACTACTTGTATTTGCGAAATTTAAGAAATCCTTGTGGCGTCAGTTCACCAAAAACAAATACTACTGCTTAAAAATAGCAAGATATATCATCACTTAAAACAGTAGTAAACATATTTTCCAACTGTCAATTTTCTGGACTTTCTCGGAAGGGTCACCGTGCAACCTAATGCTTATAATGCTTTATTTCATTAACAAACACGATGGAACATACAAAAAAAGGTTCAATGCAAATCTTTTCTTTTTTACCTCTGGCAATGGCTGCATTAGAAATATTAGATGCGCCACTAACATTTTGGAATTACAAACGCGAAAGAACAGGTGAAAGATTTAGAAATTAAAGCGTACGGTACATGGTACATGGTACATCAGGTACAAGACTGGGGCTAGATAAGAGGCGGAAAAATCACGCGGGCGCCTCACCGCAACCGCTAGCCTTGTACCTGCTTCACGAGTGGTAAATTTAATGCACTACTGCGCTTTTCACGTGCGCAAGATATTTCTAAAAATTATTGATTTAGGGGTTTTCGACAACGCTTAGAAAATTTCTAATTGAGACTGAGACTATTTTCCACAGTTAAAAAGTTAATTAACATATTTTAATTATTTCGCCGACTGATCGTTATTATTAGTATCATATGCTATATCCCCCTGGTCGTATAACTCACCTGAACAAACCGGATAAGTGTAGCTTTCACAGTTTTTTTTAAACAAAGTATTTAAGCTTAAAAAAGACACCCTGTATAATGTACGCAGCAGTACGAGGTCTATATTTATAAATATAGATATTTCTTCCTGAAATCATTAGCACGGTATATCACAAAATCAAGTACCTCAAGAGCTGCGCTCTAATTTTGCATTAAAAAGATTTGTAAACGTCTTTTATGTTTTAGATGTCTATACACCTTTCGTGCATAGTTACCACTACAATAATCAAAAGGTACCGGAATTAAGTCAGGTTGTGGAAGAAATCCTAAGGATGTTCGTTCGCAGGTTTGCAGCCCCAGGTAGTACGCCAGTTAAACGTATATTTTGGCGCATTAATTGGCAGTCCTAGTGACTTAACTTTGACCTAAAAGCTTTTGCTGCAAATCACTGGTTAGTGCCAAAGTAATTTGGGGTGCTTCCCTGTGACCGTTTTTTCCTAGTTCGTCACAAAATTGGCAATGGGCCAGACATGAACAAAAGATGTCTCGGATCATGCGGAAAAACCAGCAGTAAAGTAACATTATGACACCTTTTTGGCACTTTAGGCCCAAAGTCGCCAGGTGACAACAAAAGAGCAGTGAGCAAAGCCTACTTTCGGCGTTTTCTCCGGAACTGATGTTCAACAGAGTCAGAAGACAACCAAACAACCAGGAAGGAAAGCCTAAATCTGGCACTTGTTTGGCAGTTTGGGGCCGAGAGACCCAGACTCTGGCCAAAGAATATTAAGTTTGATTATGGTCTGGTTCACTTGAGGCTTTAATGACATTAAATTGACCGACAAAAAACAAATTTTGGCTCAAAGAAGTGTGCTACTTGGGGCTTTTCCAACCACATTGGTTTTTACCTCAATTCACTCAGATTGCCATAGATCCTCACCTCACTACAAACATAATTCTTTTCGGAGATTCTCAGCGGTGACATATTGTTTCAAAAATATCATGCGGAACGTCAAGGGATGCCTATGAGGCCGCTGTCAGTTCAAGATATTCCGAATCGACAACACTTTGTACGTTAGTGTTACAAAACATATGAGATGTTCCTAAATTAAGGAATATTTGTAATCATGTTGTTCGAATATGTGGTGGTGTCATTTACTTCAGTATATGTTGTTCAGATATAAAGTTCAAAAATATACAGCTGGAAGTCCTGTGTTTGTTTCACTCAAATTATGTCTAGAACTAATGCTTCATTTTTTTTTTGATGTCTGTCCCAAAACAATGTGTAACGCTTAAGCGTGGGACATAATTTTCCCTCCACGTTCCGCGGGCAGACCTGAAATGTTGTTTAATTGTAAAATAATTGCGGAGGAGCACTTCCCGCTAAAATTAGCGGGAAGTAGATGTTTTAAGTTCGACGAAATTTCGCCTAACTGCGAAGCTCACAAAAACCTAACAAATAAATATCTGGCGGAGCCGCAAACACGCTGCGCAATCTATGCTCCTTACGATTTCACGCCCAAGATTAAAATACATATAGTTTGTTTCGCGCGCACTTTCCTCAAACGACTTGATTCACCAATGGTACACAAGGACTATCCGAAACTGTCACCAAAGGCTTTTACTGGTTCCAGACGTTGTCGGTAAGAAAGCGTTGTCTGCAGCTGCTGATCACGTGCGTCAATCGAGGATCCACGGAGAACCCCGACCAAGTCATTAAGTATGCGAAGGAGGGCAGCTATGTCGACGTCGAGGAAAACCACGACGACGCGAGAGCACGGCCGGGTTTTCTAATCACCCCGCGGTTTGCCGCACTCGACGTAGTGCTATTTTTTTCCCCGTCCATTGTACACTTTTTTGCGCCTTACAAGGGACCGCAGAGAGCGCTTAGAGCCCTCGAAGACAACCCCATGCCGCGTGAGTGTCACGTGAGCATTTGGGAGGGGCGAAGCGGCGACGCGCGCGGTTGCCAAGTCACGTGATGCATTCGCATCGCTGGATTGGACGGCATGACTGGTGCCGTCCGCTGTGGTCCAACGTAATGTGGATCGAACTGCGACTATTGTCGTTCCAGGTTGCCCGGAGGATAAACAACGTTGGCCCGCTAATAGGGTCAAGCGAGTAGAACGCCTCAGCCGTGACGTCGCGAAGACGTGAAAGTTAGAAAACTTGACTGTATCCTTCTTAGTTGCTCTCTCTTTCTGCTTATACATATATGTTTATACAAAGTTTTGTGTGCGTGTGGAGGAATCTTTAAAGCGATAATTTGAAGCGCGTGTAGTTCTTACGATCGTTAAAGACTTGAAAGGGGCCGGTAAAATTCAATTTTGCCTCGGGGCACGTGTCAAACTTCGTGGCTTGCTCGCCTTATTGTAGATACCTCCGGTGAACGTTGTGTCGCGTGTTCCGATATATTTATGGTTTGTTCGCTTTTACTCTTTCGAGCTTAGAGCGAGACATTTTAGTTTGTTACAAAATATATATATTCCATATTGGCTCTCACACTAGGATGGACCGCAGCGACCGGTTACGAGTGAAACCAGCCAATCTGTAGCCAAAGACAGCTTAATAAAATCAGGACGTGGCGTTTCCCGTGAATCTTACTAGAGAGTTTTAGAAGGGAGAGCCCCAACGTTAGGAATCCTAAGCAATAGGGGAACACGAGCGTAGCGATACTGGTGCTAATGACTTATAGAACAGTGTTTCCAATATGGCCTGCAAGTTTGCCAGCTCTTTTAGCACTTTATGCGTTTGTTTACGCCTTAAACGCTCCCACGGGCATTTGTCCCCCCCCCCCCCCTACCTCAATCAATGACGGTGTGCGCTTCGCTGCATCGTCATCTCGCGTGCCTGTACGTTTTCTATGATGGCCTTTGATTCGTAGGCTCCTCCTTGCGTTCCCATCCGCGAAAGACGCATATTGGAGCAATTGCTCAAGGTATACCTCGCGTTAAATGCTTGCGTTTTTCGCTTTTGGCACGAATACGGCTAACCAGAGAAGTTTATAAAAAGGAAAATATAAAAGAAACGTAATATCTTTGTGCTTAACTTTGTGTTGCTCGTGTCCCAAATCCCTAATATTGAGTAAAGTAAAGGCAAATCTGCCCGTCTTTTTTTATAAATCATTAAATGTTCGGATATTTGAAGTCAAGAAAATATCAATACGATTCTATCATATATACGCCCTTTTTTCTTTGGTTGTTTTCATTTTCACGAAAGCCTTTTCCGCAATTCCGTTGTACCTCGTTCTTTGTTGGACTTCTCGCAATTTATTTCAACATTGCCTTAATTAAGGCGTCTGCAATGCACAAATAGATACCCCCTCCCCCCTTTGCCTTCTACAAAGTTGTGATGTTTCGTGAAGGCGATCATTAACACAGTCCAGCCTGTCCGACGTCCCATCTGCCACATCTCAAAAGGGTCCAGCATCCCAATCGCTGTACAAGGCACGAACGCTCACAAGCGGTGCTTTTGGCACACGGCTAGGATGCCTCATTTTCTTCCTTTTATGATTTCGAACGAGTTGACAGCCTGGGGTTATTCGTGCCCTACATGTTCCTTTTCCGTGCCTTCACTCGTGTGGAAGATCTAGGCAGGGAAGGCTGGACCACGTGGAAGATCCAGGCAAGGACTCGCGAGGCGCTCTCATGTCAACAAGTAAAGCGTCCATTCAGGCTTAAAAACGGCCAGAACCAGAAGACAATGTAGAAAGCCGGGCGAGGTCATCGCTCACACTTTGCGCTTGAAGCGAGGTAAGGCAAAGCGAAAGGACGCTGCACCATTCATTGACGATGAACGTGTCCTATATTGCAGCGACCATTATTATGATTTTGTTCTGATGCGAAGTGTGCAAGGAACCGCAAAATTTGTTTGCCTTATCAGGCCTTGCGAATTCTGCGTTAGGGGCGAACGCTAACCCCAATCGTGGTTTGGGTTCGGCGAAAGCGCGCTGGTGAGTGCCTATATCATATCGGCCCACAAACGTAGGGGCCGGAATGTAGGGAGTATTAGGAAGTATTAGCGAATATATTATAATACTCCCTATAGGGAGTATTCACTGGTGGCATATTTTATTGCTCCGCTGCTAGGCGCGTGCTGACGGTCTATACTCTATAGCTTCCGCGGTTCTTTTGCAACGTACTTTCCACAACCTTAAGACTGCCTGCCGTAGCAGCCTCATGATGTGAACTCGTCCTGAGCATCGGCTCTGAACGAACAGCGCAGTCAAATATGGCGCCCAGTGAATACGCGCTATTATCGCTTCCCGGTTCATGGGATCGCCACATTAGCCGATGACGTCAATGCCGAAGAACCATCCGCATGAACAAAGAAGCGCCCTGTGTTTCATACTTTCCTCGTGACAACGGTTCATTGAGGGTGCCACGTGACTGCTAGCGCCGCTCAAAATATATCGCGTGGGACAGGCATGGCGGCTTCCATGGCTCGTATGTCTTCAGCGGTCCTTCGTTCGCTGAAATAAACTGTGGTTTGTCTAGGAATCGGTTAAGATTGGGCGATTTTTTAATGTAACACTGCGACAAATATTAAAATGATTAAAACTATAGTGATTGGCAGCTTGAGAAACGCTGGGCATGGCGGTTCCAAAGAACAATATTGTATCTTCGCAGCGAAGGCGAATGCACAATTTCATCAGAAGGCTGATGAATGAATCACGAATAAAAGTGCGCAAGCATAATAGGCCACACACAGTGTTTCTTAACCTCTCGTGGAGTATCGTAAACATGATTCATCTATACATCTGCACACTGTTTCACAAACAAGCCCGCTGACCGCACACCAGGTGTGGGCACTGCGCGTGCGCAGAAACCAAATTCGGAAGAAGTGACGTGTTTGGGCATGCTCTGAACCGACAGCAGCGCCACCGCCAGTGGCTTGACGTCACTGAGTTGAGTTGGTCTATACACCGATGAATCGACAGGATCAGCCGTCGAGTAAGGGTAGCTAGCCACGAATACGAGCACCATTCCAGTATACATCGAGGATGAATAGAATGAAAATAATCTGCAAATAGCATATATATATATATATACATATATATATATATATATATATATATATATATATATATATATATATACATGACACGTGAGCTGGACGGATGAATAAAATGTCTTTGTCCATTTTCCCGGTTTATCAAAAGAACATACTATACCGCACGAGTTACTGTGCACCGTGGATTGAAACAAAAGAGCGAAAGCGCGTCTTTTTTAATATATTTTCTCATAAAAACTTTTAAAAGCATTAAAATTATTCTGAGTCAATCACACACGCCTGCATCTTCCATCGTTAATGCCAATTTACGTTCACTTTAACAACATCAAAAATAGTCTTTACATTCCTGGAACCTTTCCTATGAAGTCTACCACTTTGCGATAAATAAAACGTCATTCCAACAACAAAGAAGGACTTCATAAACCTCGGTTTATAAAAAAGCATGGCCTTACAAAGGAAATGCTAGATAATCGACTGTCACGCTAAGCGGACTTGACTTCTGGCATAAATAAAAGTGAGTGAACCTGCTCCGGTTATATTTTTATAAAGAATAAACGCCGTTTCTGTAGGGGAATGAGGCAAGGAATGCACAAGCTGCCGGTTCAGAGACCGTAAATCAAGTGCGGCTCCGTTAGGATGCATTGACTCCGAGGTCCCGGGGGAGAAGATGGAACATCGCTTCGAAAGCTATTATCTCCTTTGTGCATTGAGGTTTCCAGGGATCTTCAATGCGCAAGGCCGCAGCCACCTTAATAGAACTATTCCGGACTCTTCGTTTTGTCATTTTTGAGCCCATTGTCGTGACGCGTGCAGCAATTCTTTTCATTTTCTTTTTCTAGCGTCATGAAAAGGTTGTCAAATAGTAAGAACCAATCTCCTGCCTTCAGGACAAACGCGTTCTAGCATCAAGAAATAGTTTTTCCTCTACCTGTGAAGGAAAGAAGAGGATGAAATACTTAAACCTTTGCTTTTACCATGTTCTGCGGATCTGCAAACCTCCGAAACGCTTAAATTGGTACTCCAACAATTTTTCTTCGGTCCCTGATTTGCCTCAAAAATTAGCTCAAAGAACAGATACACACGGCTGTACCAATCCACCAAGTATTCGTGGGAAAAAAAATTTCGACAAGTTAATAAATTTTCGAATTTCGGTCCCATCGTCTTTCTCAATCCAAGAGCTCCTGCTGGCAACATTGACGTGTGACGATAGAAATGGTAAGAAGTGAGCAGTAAACCACGTTCCCAACTCAATATAAGGCGTTTGATGGTGAAAAAAATGTTCATAAGCTCGTTCACTGAGAAGCACAAAACCATGCTCGGCATACTCTGTTTAAGGTTACCTGCGCGACGTGTAAGTCTGCACCATTCGTGACGTCACGGCAGCGGAGAGGGCGCGGAAATTTCAGTGTTGGTTTCGGCATCATCTTCATTTGCGGTTTTTTCAATAGCTATTTTGAATTTTTAGACAAGCAAATAGCGTACCGTGAAAAGTGGAGTGCGGGTATTCAGAAAACCGCAACTAGTTTGACTAGGTTCGAAAACGGCCCAAGTACTCCTTTAGCACCCGTGCGATAAATGCCGATTCACTGCAATGTGGGCGCATGCGCGCCGTCTGGTATTTCACAAAACAGGGCTACTGCGCCTCCTCAAAACGCGTCCCACAGCCCAGCGGTCAAAGCTGTCCGCCCACTGAAGGCGAATATGCGGTGAGAAACTGAGGGAGAGGAGGAGACGAGAACGCGAGAGGACGCCGAGAGCCGAGCTCTGACTGAAATGATTAGTGGGTCGGCACAAAGCTAGCTTCCCTTGTCTCTACCCACTTTTTGAACGCTTTTCTAACAGTGAGTTGAGGCAAAGGGATCTAGCTTTGCGTCTATCCCACTAATCATTCCTACAAGATCTCGGCGGTCTGACGTCCCGCGCACTCTCATCTCCTCCTCTCCCGGGGTTTCTCACCGTATTCACTTTGGCTCACCGCAAGTCCGAGGTCAGCCGACGCCGCGCGGCGACGGGTACATTCAAGCAGCGTTAAAGTTCCCAGACTCAGGGTGTTCGTCATCTTCTCCATTCGCAACTCCAGCCCGTGTCGCTCGCCCTCTTGCGGACGGACGAGGAACCAGAGGAGTGGGGACGGTGGCGGAGACGGTGGTCTACCTTGGAGCTGCTGTTACCGCGTGGCTCTGGTCGGTGTATTCATGCATCATGCAGTATTAACGAAAATAAAGCGTGTGCGTTAGAATAGGAATCGTCTTGATCCGCTACCTGACTTTTACAAATCAACATCTTAATTTTCTTAACACACGTCAACATTTCCGTCATCGGTGCTATGCTTCTGCCCTGAACGATTTGTATTTGTAGCCAAATAAATTAATTTTAGCTCACTGACCAACGTCAGCCAGCGGGCGCACGGGAAATCCTGGAGAATATATCTCCGTTTCTCTCGCCAAATTGCGACTACCGCCGCTCCGTCTATAATAAGCGTTGCAGTTACGGAGACCTGTTTTATTATCGGCCAAACCAGTTAAATGCAGGGAATGCTTCGTGACTTGCACTTTCATTTTACATAGATTAATGGTTGCATGTGTCCGAGCCTTTGACGGCGGTCTGACTTATATTGAAACCAAGTCTAAGGGTTACTGGAATATATCAAAGCCTCGTTCGCGCTCCACGAATCAGTCACTGGCCTTGCGCCATGTGACAAAGCCTTCCGTGAAAGTGTTGGTTATCTGATTGGAGCATTATACTCCCTTCACTAAAGAAATATACTGTGCTCTCTTTTGCGCTATCTTTGAATGCAGCGAATTTATACGATCCGGGTAAATGGCTTGGAATTTGTTCGATGAAACAGCCGATAGGTTTTAACGCGAAATGTTTATAGGCTAAGTTTTCTAGTGAAATGAAGGCTCAAAATGCGTAAGCGCAAATTTCCCCGCTACGATTTGCAAGGAAAATGACGTCAGATGGCTTTCTGTTACGTGACGTATACACAAAACACGCTTCTTTCCTAAATTTAGATACAAAAATTGACGTTACGTGACGTGGTCCCGTGCTCTATAGACCGTTTTATCGTGGGTAGCGCCATTTTGAGAGCGAGAGAGAAAAGGGAAAAGGGCCACCGGCACTTTTCCACTTTCTGGTTGTGTAGAAAGAGTGAAAGTCCCGGATGAGAGGCTTGGCCGGTGTTGGGTGGCTCCGCGCCCCAACTTCGTTCGCGCTTTCTTTTCTGTTTTAAACTCGCAAACTTAGTTAGAGCCGTGGTCTTCGATGGCGAGAGTTCCCCGGTAATCGGGACACCACTGCTGGATGATAGGGTGCACCAATAACGACAGAAAGCGTCGAATACTGCCCGAGGACCTATGTAGCTTGCATGGAATCCGGCAAGGCGAGTGCGGGTGCAATGTTTTTAAGCTCCATCGCTTTCCGCATGACTGGAAATTATGAACCATTCATCAATTTTTGCTTGCAATGGGCCTATTTCAACGTAGCCGTTTTTAGTAATCAACAAGGGATACACGAAACGGGAACCTCAATTAACTTTTGTAAACGCCCGGAGCTGCTACAGATCGTTTTGCTGCGCTGCTTTTATCTTGCGTGCCCGTTTTCTTATATTTCCTTGTGGATGAAGCGACGAAGACGTTCTAGATGTACTTATATCGAACCGCAGAAAGCCTCGAAGCAGCCACGAATTATTTTACTATTTGATGCAATATTTTGAGTACTAACCTCCAATTTCTATCGCTAATACGTTCGCTGCCGCTGTTCCCCTCGTCGCCGCACTGGCGGATGCCATAACAGGAACAAATTAAGAAACGTGCACACTGGGCTCAAAAACGCAGATCGCAGCACACGAGACGTACCCTGCAGCGACTATCCAGAGCTTCAAAGAGCCCAATCAACTGAAACAGCCCACCAGCGGCACTACAAGGAACGCTTTTGCCGGCTCTCTGGTATCGCGCAGGAGATCGCGGTTCAGAAAAACCGATAGAACTACCTTTTCAACAATTTATAGCCTCACCCGGCGGCAGAAATGAGCCTTCAACTAAGTGTTGTAGATGATAAAATTGAGTCAGTCACCACTGCAAATTATCAATATTAAGATAAATTCAGTTGCAAAATTTTATAAGCTGAAACAGCAATTATCACGAGAAAACTGGCACGCACCTTGCGAGCGTTCCCCATGTTCATCGGCGGTACAGCGTTCGGTGCGCGCTCCATTCACAAAATGCTCCGAGCACAGTCGAGAGAGAGTTTTCGGTTTACGGACGCAATCCACTGCCGCCGAGACCGGGGTCATGTGGAAAGCGATGGAGCTTAAAGACATTGCAGCCGCTCTCACCTTGCCGGATTCCTTGCAAGCTACATAGGTCCTCGGACAGTATTCGACGCTTTCTGTCGTTATTCGTGCACCCTACGACCGAGCAATGGTGTCCCGATGACCGGGGAACTGTTGCCATCGAAGCCCGTGGCTCTAATTAAGTTTTGGAGTTTAAAATAGAAAAGAAAGTGCGAACGAAGTTGGGGCACAGCAGACACCCAACACCGGCCAAGCCTCTCATCCGGGACTTTCACTCTTTCTACACAACCAGAAGGGGGAAAGCGCCGTTAGCCCTTTCCTTTCCCCTTTCTTTCTCGCCCTCTTTCAGTAAAACGGTCTATACGGAAATTATGTTTCCCCACTAGATTTAGTGTGAAAATTGACGTTACGTGACCGCAACACCAATTTAGTTTCTGCACTACATTTTGATGGAAAAATGACGTCACATGGCTTCGTCTCATGTGACCTATACACATATTCAGTTACCCCGGTAGATTTAGCAGAAGCGTTGACGTCACGTGACCTAAAAAATAAGTCAGTTTCCCCGCTAACTTTAGCGAAAAAAATGATGTCGCATGACTTTTTGTCACGCGACCTTAACACTTATTCAGTTTCCCGTTAAATTTAGCGGAAAAATTGCCGCCGCATGACATGATGTCGCGCGATCTTTACGCATATTCACTGTCCCCTCTAGATTTATCGGGAAAATTGACTTCACGGGACTTACATATAAATTCAGTTTACCCGCTACCCGTCGTTCTACATACTGCGGACACAGGCCGACCCGACGGGGAAAATCAACGGGTCAATGAGTCAATTTGGTGCAGAGGAGTAGAGAGGAGTAGAGGAACAGGTCGGAGAAGAAATGCCTGAGGGTTACTAGCGCTAAATTAAGGAACTTTCACGCAGCAACACAATTGTTTCCTTGTTTTTGTTTTGTTTTTTTCTGTAAAATTGTTGTAAAAAAATGAAAGATGTTTACAAATCTTTGTTATGAGAAACAAGAGCGCAGCTCTTCAGGAGGAGGAGGGAAAGGTATGCCTTTCTTCTTCCTGATACCTTCCTCCTCCCCTCCTCCATCTTTCCTCCTCCTCTCATCTTGTCGCTGAATTAGCTCATGGGTGACGTGACACAAAGCCGTGACGTCATTTTACCCGCTAAATTTAGTGGGGAAACTGAATTGGTGATTGAGATCACGTGATGCCAATTTCCCCGCTAACTTTAGTGGGACAATTTAGCAGGAAATTTTCCAGCTAAATTTAGCGGGGATATTTTCCCGCTTAGTTTTGCCGGAAAACGTCCCATAAGGCAACGCGCGTGGTTACGCCGACGCCGATGCCGCTCAACCCGGAAACGGGCGCCTAAGCAGCTGCGCTCTAAAAAAGACAACTCATCTTTTAATGTCTGTGACATATTAACAAACGTAGGGCCTAGCGAGTCCTCGGTATATAATGATATTACCGCGGCTTTAGACGACGATAACTGAGCAACTAACCACGTTGCTCAGTTATCCCCGAAGACAATGATTACGAAACCGAGAAGCCCGGCGTGTCTTAAGCTGTGAGAAACTAAATTAGACCTATGCTATTTTTCACTTTATCTGGCGAATTAAAAACAAAGATCACTGAGAGTTTAAAAAAAACACAGATCGTGCCCAGTCCCCGGCACCTTGTTACTGCCCCGCAGCCAACGAGTTGCCGGCACTCTATAGGCGATAAGAACGCCGAAGGTCCAATCACGAAGCAGCAAGAAGGGTGAACATAGTAAACGACGGACTTTTTAAGCCCCCACGGACTATATAAAGTCATTGACTTTCATATAGACTTACGTATTGAGGCCGTCATTTCTTTTATTTTTTTTTATTTTTGGGACGTGGAGAATACAGGAATTTCTCATCTTGCAACACCCCATTCTAGGGAGTATAGCTATGAGCGGCGTCTGGCCGCTTCCAGTTTCTTAGGAAATTTTGTTTCACTGTTCACAAACGACGACAATGAGCTGCAAGCCTTTGTAAGCATGGTTCCGAAAGCTCCGGAGTATAGTTTTCGGAACAATACTTAGACAGGCTTGCAGATCATCGTTGTCGTTTGTCAACAGTTAAACAAAATGTCTTAAGGAACCGGAAGTTGCCAAACGCCGCGCACCTATTCGCTGGCGGCCACAGCTGTGTGCGTGGCTGCTGAGCGCGTGCTGATGGCGAGCCTCCGCATTTCTTTTGCAAAGTGCATTCCACGCGATCAAGATTGCCGGTCTTAGCTGAGCTCAAGCTGAGCATGGACTCTATACAGCGCCCTCAAATATGGCGCCCGTTAAATACCCCCTATATTGGTGGCTCTTTTCTGTGTCGTTTAGAAACAAAATATCGTCAATATATTTTACTCATAACATGTTCTGGCTCACAGTCGCTCTATCAATATTACTCAAAGTATATATATATATATATACATATAAAACGCCACGACCCCAAAGTAAATCTTCGACTAATTTCCCGACCGCCCCTTTTCTCTTTCTAAAAACATTACAAACCAAAACGGGGAACGCAATTCCAAGTGCTCGCATGAAACGGAAAAGAGATAAACTAGTTAGCGCGCATCAAACACCCTGGCGTCGGGGACCCAGCTAGTTTCCCTAATCCAGGCTACGAAGCCGGGCAAACGACGACACCTTATCAGCTTACGATGGACCGCGCACAGGGCCCTACGAGCCATCTCGTCCAATCCAATCTCGCGTCAGTGTCACGTGACCTTTAGGAGGGACCATTGCGACACGCGTGGAACGTAGTCAAGTGACGGGACGTTCACAGCGAGGGACTAGTTGGGGCGGCTTGTCACGTCCACGGCGGTCCATCGCAAGGTAAAACGGAGTATGAGCCCGCGCGAGCGTCCCCGGAAATGTCCGCATTAAAAACGGCGTCCGCGCGGAAGCCTCGGCGAGCGTGACAGAGAAGTTCCGTAAACACGGGAGGAACGGGGCGTCCGATTCATTAATTAAAGGAGCCGGGGACCAAACTGAACCGTTTACCGGAGGTACCCTTTGTTTTTCGGGCTTGGAAGAGAAGTCCGTCCGGCTAATGGCCTTACTGCCATTGTTTTATCCTCTGTCCCTATTTATATTTTTCTAGTCCGTTTTTCATAGGCGTCTTTTTATCTCTTTTCTTTCTGTGTCTTTTATTATATATATCTTTGTCTCGGCACGTCTAAGCCTCGACCCCAACCTGTTAGCGGTGAGAAAACTTCGGCGGAATCTGCACAAATTGTTCTACCGCACAATTTACCCTATGCATAGCCGAAGCGAGCCTAGACGGCGCAGTGCCGTGCAAAGCATCTTTAGAGGCCCTTGGCCACAGTTTCGATTTCAATTTGCCAACCTCACTTCACAATATCCCGTCATGACAAAAGGCAGTGCATGCATTCTGAAGTATGTGACTTTTTTTCAAATTTATAACACTGTGGGTTTTGCCTACCAGTATGGACAAAATGCTGGGGCACGTTGTTCTTTGTTATTTGTTTTTGTTGCCGACGTGCCAGAGTTTGCACCATGTACAAACGCTGGCGCGTCGGCGACCGGTCTTTCTGTTCCACAATCTTCTCAATGGGCGTCTTAAATTATCCGAGAGCCTCGAGGGTCAGGCGGCCAGAAAGGTACGGGACTCGGCCGGTACTACTCCCCGCTAAAATATATGCAGGCCCTTGCGGCCGCTGGAGGTTCTTGTTTCAAAGGTAGGTCTGACGAACAAAGAATGACTGTCATGCAAGCGAGCGCTGACTATATTTCCATGCGGCGCTAAGGTGCACTACGTCGTTAACGGGGCAATCGAAATCTAAACCAAAGAGGTCCCGAAAATGCGAGTCTCCTAGTGTTGGAGTAGTTCATTGTTCCCCTCTATCAGTGCATGATAACGTGGCAGTGGAACTCGTGACACTGCTTGTTTTCCGTCGGGTGCGTGGCATTTACAAGACTAACCTAAGCGCTTTCGTATCCGCGCATGCAGCCTCAAGCGGCGTACAGTGTGGAACATAGCATGCAGCACAGTAGCCGAATGCGCGGAGCGTGCAACCGGCCCCTACTATCGGACCGGAAACTTTCCTCGGTGTGCTCTCAGCGGCAGCAGAGCGAACTGAAGGCTCTCGCTTGCGCGCATTGTGTACCTCCAAAGCGCCGCAGAAGGGACGACAGCGGTTGCGGCAAGGTGAATAGTGAGGGGCAAGGAACGAGGCTGCACAACGAGGACGCCGGATCGAGCCGGGGCGGGAAAGTCGGTTGCCACTACACAACGGCCGACCGGCACTAAGAGCGCTCATTCATAAACGATATGTTCGGTGCGGTGCGTAATATGTGCTACAGACCGTGGTTTCGGCCGATCGTGAGCTGAGGCATTTTATGGTCGGTGACAAGTCAAGAACGAAGTGGAAGCTCCTCCCCCCTTTCCATTTCAGCGCAGCAAGCGCCGGAGAGGAGACTGCCTTCTTCCCAGCCTTCGCTCTGCAAAGTAGAAAGGGGTGGGGGCAGCTTGCACTTCGTTCTCGGCCTGTCATCGACTATAAACAGTGTGAATTTAGAACGCCTTTAAGGAAATCCCAATGAAAGAGCGAATTCATTTTCAGTCTCCCTTTTTGGCTTATTTTCTTGCGCAGAAAGAAATCCGTTATTTTGCATATAATTATTCCTATTCATCATTTATTTTCCTTGAGGGCCCGTGGGGCATTATACAAGGGGGTGGCAATAGAACAAAAACAAATAGAACAGTAAACACAATTATAACACTGTAAGCTAGCTAGGTTGGTTAGATAAAGAGAGGGTAATGGCTTCAACAAATTTAGTAGTATCATTAATAGAAACGATGTTATGAGGTAGTGAATTCCAATCCTCGATGGCCAATGGTAGTGTGGAAGTCTGGTGAGAAACAGTTGATGATCGAATTGGACGTAATTTACATAGGTGATCTAGACGCGGGAAAATACGATGGGGAGGTGATAGCAGTGATTCTTTGAGGTGGCTATTGTGATAAAAAATTCGATGGAGGAGAGAAAGGCGTGATACTCGGCGGCGAAGGGAAAGTGAATGAAGGTTAGCTGATTGGCGTAATCCTGATATGCTGGTATATGGTGAGTAGTCGTTATAAATAAAACGAAGGGCTCTGTTTTGTACGGATTCTAGATTATTTGCAAGGTAGGACTGCCATGGGGACCATATAGATGAGGCGTATTCTAACTTCGATCTTATAAGGGTAGTATACGCTAGTCGTTTTACGGAGGGTGTAGCAAGTTTGAGGTTACGGCGCAAATATCCGAGAGAACGGTTAGTATCAGAAATAACAGAAGTTATGTGAGTAGTCCATGATAGGTCAGAGGTGAGATGAACACCCAGGTATTTATAAGATGAGCATGCTATTACTTGAGTGTTAGTGAGGTAATACGAAAATGGTGTGGCACGAGAACTGCGGGAAAATGATAGGGATCTACATTTATTGAAGTTTAACGTCATCTGCCATTTTTTACACCAATGGATTACAGATTCAAGGTCTTCTTGGAGAGCATGATGATCATGGTATGAAAGAATGGGTCGGTAAATGACACAATCGTCGGCGAACAGGCGCACAGAAGAAGCTATATTAAGGTGGAGATCATTAATATAGATTAGGAACAGAAGGGGGCCAAGTACGGTTCCCTGGGGAACACCTGACGTTACGGTAGAGATGGGAGATTTTACGTTGTTAACGGAGGAATATTGCTTACGGTTAATTAGGAATTCAGAAATCCACTTAACAACAGAGGGATGAATATTAATATCGTTAAGCTTTGTTAAAAGACGTTGGTGGGGTACTTTGTCGAATGCTTTGGAAAAGTCAATGAAAATGGCGTCAGTCTGAATATTCGAATCGAAGCTTGAATAAATATCAGTAAGGAAGGCGGTTAGCTGGGTTTCACAAGAGTAAGATTTACGAAATCCGTGTTGATGTTTAAAAAGAAGGTTATGAGAGTCAAGAAAGTTTATTATATTTGAGTAAAGTATATGCTCCATGAGCTTAGATGGAACACTGGTGAGAGAGATGGGACGGTAATTACTTATTAGTTGGCGATCACCAGTTTTGTGAACAGGTATTACGTTAGCTATTTTCCAGTCACGTGGAACTATGGAAAGCGTGAGCGATTGTGAGAATATGTCACAGAGGAAAACAGAGGAAATGTGTTTAGTGTTTATTAATACCTTCGAATTAATTTGGTCGTCTCCAGAGCTCGAGGAGACCTTTAGGTTTTCTATTGCTTTCAATACGCCTGCATGGTCAATTATGATAGGATTCATCTGAGGGTGAGAAAATTGGCATGAGTCAGGAACGTTGAGCAAGTCTTCGTTAGTAAAGATTGATGTGAAAAAATTGTTAAGGGACACTCAAGTGGTTTTTGAGTTCGTGTTTTGATGATGACAGCTGAATTTAGACGCCCCAAGTATCCCTAAAAACCAAATAGTATAGTCATACGGTGATTATTTCTTTAATAAAATGTAATTGAAGGCCGCCAAACCTCGGATCCATCCGAAAACGAAACCACTCTCATTGGTCCTCGCACGCTTATCAAAAGTATCTCGGGCCAATGGCGTTGGACGACGTTCCGTCGCGCAGTGATCCCGAGGTAGCCGCATCGGCCGAACCTCTTTGTCATTCGAGCTTCGATCATGGCGGCGTTCTCTACGCTCGAGGACCTGATGCCGTTGGAGGTTGAAATTCTTCGGCGGACAGCCGACCTGGGGATGATTTCCTATGACGCCACTCCGACGTGCGATGTGGACGATAGCAGCGCTTCGGAGTCCTGTTCGGGTTCCGAGGACGATGAAACGCAGACCTTTTCGGGCATTCTTCGATTTGAGGTTGGGGCAAGTCGTAACCAAACCAACGTTTGACATCGCAGCGTTACCTCTGTTACGTGATGTCAAACGATGTCGCCACGTTGACTTTCGCCTCGGGAGGACGGGGGAAGGCTGGTTCAGACATGTGCAACGAGCGCGTACCTACGACTGCGTCCGTTGCAACCGGAGCGACCGGAACGACAGCTCTGCGCCGCGCGTACACACCTGAAATTACTACAAGCACAGCGGCCCCTCTAAAAAGGGGACGCACTGCTACTCAATGCCGTAACAGAATAGAGACAGACAGTTTTCTATAGCCTAAAGCTTTATTATTGATTTTTCTTGATAGGCTTGCAGGGTACAGTGGATGAAAAAAAGAAAATAAAAAGATGCCGTACGCCGTCTTGGACGATCACGACTCTATACACGACATTGCAATAGTACAAATATCGCCACACGCATTTTCTACGATTATAAAAGACAATGTAATCTTAGCAGCGATATAGCAACGTAGAAATATGATTTCGTGATCAGATAGACGTTGCGAGCGTTCAGGATTGCTAACACTAATAACTTTTCTCCGGTGATGAAAACGCGTGAAACTTCGCGTCCTTTATACGGTACGCGCTAGTAATACCTTGAACTTGAGCACACGCATGAAATGCGCCAAATAAGAAATCCGGGCGATGTTCGAGGACACAAATGCTTAGAAAGCACCACTGTAGTCGAAGTAAACAAACACGACGGCACGGGCGTTTCTGCTGTCTTGAGAGTGCCGCCACGGCATCGCCGCACGAGTAGGTGGGTCTTCCCTTCTAGTACGTGCTGGGTTATCATAACGACACACGACGAAAATTCACAGTCAAGGATAGCGCTTTTACGCGGAACGATGAGCTTTCACCACGCCGTCCACGTCGATGATCAACACCGACGCCATGTGCGCGCAGATACGTGCGCTTCCGCGCATCCCGGGGGAACGGGAAATTCACCCCCGCGGAGGACGGCAAGGAGAAAACGTAGTCCCTTGTTTGTGAAACGATAATTGCAGTATCGCGTATTCTAAACTAGAACTATTTTACGTCTTGTGAAATTATCATGCACAACATATTTAAATAAACTGAAAATTGTTTCTTTAGCGAAACTTTACAAAGGCCGCCAAAATTTTCAAAAATACGATAATTTCATTGGTCCTCGCAAGTACAGGAAAGAGTCCGCACGTATTTTATTCCTGCGTGATTAATAGGCGGTTCTGCCTTTTAAAACTAAAGATACTCATTCACTGACACGTCCTTAACGCCATCGCACCAAAAAGTAGCTTCCCCAAAAACCGCTTGAGTCTCCCTTTAAGGTAAAGAGCGCTATCTTCGTCTGAAAGTGGGATGCCGTTGTCGTTTATGAACTGCAAAGGAAGAGACAGAGCTGGGTTGACCACTTTCCAGAACTTTTGGGTTTATTTGTTAAAATGTTGGGGAGGTCGTGAGTATAAAACTTGGTTTTAGCATCAGTAATGGCGGTTTTGTATGTCCTAGCACACGCATGATATGCATCCCACGAGGCTGAATTGTTGACAGATTTCGCTCGTTTATAAAGTCGCTTTTTCTTGTTAGCATGACTATGCACCGTTTTGTATACCATGGATGACAGTTATCAGATATGATGCGGGTCAGTGGAATGAAGCGCTCAACTAGGTGGGTTAGCTTATTTTTATAGAGCGTCCAATTTTCCTCGACGGTTCTTTCCTCGAGATTAACAGAGAATGATTGGTAAAAGTCTTCGAGGCATGAGTTGATAGACACATAGTCTGCCCTCGCGTAGTCGCGAATGTATTTGCAATAATGAGATTTTCGAGGAACAGAGAGAGAGGTGTTATGTCGATGACAAGATGATCGCTAATTCCTGTTAAGTAGGTAACGTTGCTAAAGAGTGAAGGTTCCTGACTCAAGCACAAGTCGAGTATATTGCTGCAGCAGTCGGTAATTCTAGTAGGCTGGGTGATAATATTTGTTAGGTTATAATCTAGGCAAAGATCTATAAATTCTTGAGAGGAAGAGCAAGTGGATGTGAAGGTAGACCAATTAATATTCGGGTAATTAAAATCCCCAAGAAGTACAACAGAAGCGTTAGGATATTGAGTAGAGAGTTCAGAAAGGCACTTATTAAGCTCAAAGGTGAAACTAAACTAAAACTAAATTTTGTTTAAGACAACACGATTAGTAGTGAGCTGTAAAACTCTAATTACATTGGTAGGTTGGGTATAAAGTATATTTATGTAGTTACGCATATCGCACATAACGATGTCTAGGAACGCCGAAACGTAAGGGCTGTACTCACTAAGGAGTTTAGAATAGGGAGTTGTATAGACTGTTTCTTTAGCACGCTAAGCACCTTGAACTATGCAGACAAGGCTGGCGGCGCGCATGCGCAGCTGCGGCGTTTTCTTCATAAATACCGTGGTGGAGGCGAAAAACAATCTACCACGACTCCCTACTGGGGAATTGTAGTAGACCGTTTCCGCAGCTCGCTAAGCACCCGGATAGCGCACCGTAATCCCCCACAAGACCTTGAACTATGCAGATAAGGCTGGCGGCGGGCATGCGCAGGTGCGGCGTTTTCTTCCGGGATACCGTAGCGGAGGAGAAAAATGGTCTACTACAATTCCCTATTAACGCAGGCCATTTTAGCGCACGCTAGCGCTAAATGTAGCGCTTTCCTCGAGCGCACGCAGCAGGAGAGAGTTTAAAAAAACCTCAAAAAAAAAAAAAAATTTTATTTAAAGAAATTTGTGCGATTTTTTTTTTCTTTTTTTCATATATCACAATGAATCGTGAGCGGTTGACCGATCGTGTCCGCTTGCGTCGTTTCGGTAAGAAAGGCCTTGTGTACTGACCCTCCCACACCGCACCTTCGCCGAGAAATGTTCGCGAGTCGCAAGCATCCAGTTTCCGCTGATCGTTGCCCCCGTTACTGGGTTTCGGAAACCGAGTGACAATGTCGTCCCGTATTGAAAATAGCAGTCGCGAGGATGCTGCCGACGTCGCGCTCACGACGCCGCCAAAGCGGTCGCAGTCATGGTCCTGGGAGCCGCCATTTTTTCACTGTGCTAGTCTTGGCTTTAGCCTACTTCTCATCACAAATCCTCCTTGGAAGAGCGCAAAGACTCTTTGGAAATGCACGAAATTTTCAAAAAATAAATACGGGATGCTAAAATAGCGTACGCAAAGTGCAAAACGTGGTTAGCGTTCGGCGCATGCGCAGTGGCAACGACGCTATTATTTGCGTACGCAAATCTTTAGCGTACGTTGTTCTATAACTGTGGAATATTTCCTATAGGGAATATTGACTAGCGGCTATACCTGTATGCGCGAAGGCTGAGCGCGTCCTAATGGCCAAAACGTCTTCCACAGTTTTTTTTTGGCATCCTTCATTTTTATTTATTACGATTGCCTGTCTTAGCAACTTAATAATGTGATATCATTCCGAGCACGCGCTCTAAACAGTGTCCTCAACAAATATGGCGTTCAGTCAATGTTGTAAACGAAGACGAGGTGCTGGTTCTTCCACGTTGCCAGTGCAGACACAGCCCTACAAATCGAACAAACTTATGTTGCGTCAGGGTGTTCGAGCGCTCATAACACGAGTCCCAGCAAAAGAGCGACGCACCACTTGTGTCCAATTGTTTTTCCACACTGTCCTCTAGTAGATGACTATAGCAAACCCAGCACTGGCCTTGCTGTTGACGGCACTATATAGACCATTTGAATAACCTCCTTCTGCGAGCTGCCATCTTTATCAACTGGGCTGTGAAGTCATGTTGAGTTACGCAGAAGATTTCTTCTGGGGAATACCAAACGCCGCCCATGCTTTCACAGCTTAGTGTCTCAGAAATGTTTCCTTGTGTGCTAAGCGCTAGAAAAGCGTGTACTGCGCTTCAGGACAACTTGAGAAGGAACAAAAACTGCTGCCCTGACGAGCCAAGCAGCGCAACGGTATAGGGCACGTGACGTGCCTATGGTGGTAACACCGTATTTTTCGAATTCTACTGCCGATTCTTACGAAAACTGAGCATGGTGAAGCATCCGGTTACGTAAGCGATGGGTGGAGTAGACAAAAAGACGATTTGAAGTGCATTCTTTACTTCACACAATGTCTGCTGCTTCTTCATTATAAGGGTGTGCCTTTAACGTCGCACCTGCTGCCGCTGAATGTCGTTGCCGTATGGTTTTATTGGGTTCGTACTCTCTGATTGGGTTCTGGGAACAGACCGTGCAATAACCAAACCTGCAAAAAGGTTGTTTTTTTTTGTTTTGTTTTTACCTCTGTGAAGAACATTGCATGTGTATGCTGGAGAAATATGCTTTTTTTGAAGGTAACTACTGGAGTAACTACAACTTAAAGAAAAATATTCTGAGATATGTACTATTCTTCTGACCGGAGATAAGAAGCAGAAACCCCACCATTTCAAAAACCTATAAAATATAATAAAAAAGAGAAACAAAGTCCAGCTAGCGGCACAAGTTTGTGTATTCAACTAGTTTTCATTATTACCTTTTGTCCTGAGGAATCAGCAGACAAAATTTCGGTGCTCTTACCATTAGTCACGTGAGTACAGCATGTTCGGCTTCCACCAGTCCCATGTGGCCGAAGCAGGTGAGAGTAAGGGACTCAGAAACAAACGAAAGGAAAGAACACACAAAAAGAAAATAAAGGAAGAAAGAGAACAAGAGAGAAGAAAAAGAAAGGGCGCTAGGGCATCGCGCTGACAGAAGCCGCTCGGACATTTGCCCAAGCCCTGACTGGCAGGCCATTGGGGATGGGCCCTTCTCACGACGTTAATTGCAGATCCATCGGACACACACGCGTCCCGGCCACCATCTACGTACCGTCCGTTGGCTCCTGGCGATCGATTCATCCTCACACGCCATTGGACGAGAGAGGCACAATGATGGGGAGACCGAGGGAGGTCCCCCGAGAGCGGAAGGGTGGTGAAAGAGGGAGGTTGGAGAGGCAAAAAGGGAGGCTGGTCGACCGCACCACCACAGCGACTCCAGCCCCCGGGGTTGGATGGCTATGACTATACAGCGACGTCTCGTTAATATGGACAGCTTCGCTCCCCGAAAAATCGCTCTTAATGCGAGATGTTCGTAATACCGAGACAAAATGCATGCATTTACGCATTTCGACCCTAAAACCCTTGCCGAGATAGGGAGTATTGACATTAAAGGGGTTTGTATAAACGACACCTACGTTTCACGTTGCAATGGACCGCCGAGGAAGCCGCAAGACATCCCAAGTCAACCCAATGATGCGTAAGCGTCATGTGATCTTTGAGAGGAGCGCAACGACACGCGCAGCGCGTAGTCACGTGATATGTTCCCAGCGCTGGACTGGCTGGGGAAGCTCGTGGCGTCCGCAGCGGACCATCGCAATGTGAAACGAAATATAGGCTTGGATTCGAAAGGTTCAAGCCGCGGAAAGAAAGCGGACGGGTGCTTGGAAAGGGTTAAAGGAGGACAGGGGGTGATATAGAGAGGCCCAAATTAGGAGCAGCTTCGAATTAGGACTGATTGGGTTCCCGCCCCCGTCGGGGATGCCGCCGAAAGGCGCTGGGGCTGTAACGATCGAGCACTTGACGAGATGGTGCTGGACGAACGTTTCGTTAGCTCCATTCGCTGAAGGTGTGTGAAGCTGTTGTCGCAAACGTTGCATCGTGGCTCGGCTATGGCGACTGAAGCGTCATGAACAATGTGCCTTAATAAGGAAGGAGATGCCGCTGACAATGCGAGAAAGAGAGACAGACTCTGATGAAGCGCGTGTCGTTGTGTTAAAGGGGGAGGGGTTTACGATTTTCGGACTTCGATCAAGAATTTGAGAAAGTTGCCCTCTAAAGTAAAGAGCAGAAAACCGATTTCGCCTGCGTGTCTGAAGTGTTGTGAAAAAAATAAATATATATATATATATTGATCTTTTCTGGCACACCACAGACTCACTCCCAGTCTTCAAGTTCGGGGTGCTGTGTAGCTTCCCTTGTGCTCTCTCAGACTCTTCCTCTCCCTCTCTCTGCTGACATTAGAGGGCGTTAAGCTGCAGCTTAGAGCCGAGCGATGTCACGCAATCTTCTCGCCGTAGTGCCTTCGGCTGCCACTCGTGGCTGCAGGTTGGGGAAAATGCTCGACTTTTGCTTTGCGATTATGCAGCGGAATCGCGACACTTTTTAATGAAGGTTATGTTTTCTCTATCCTCCTGGACATAATAAACAACGTAAAAATGACGAGCTGCAAATTATTTTAATCTTAAAATCGTTGCACCACCCCGTTGACAATCGCGTCTCCGGCACTGCAGAGTGAAACAAATATGGGATCAAGTCACATCGGTTCCCCGATCAAATTCACGAATACAGCTTCCCTCTAGATTTAGCAGACCACAAGGCAAACACACCGGATCCGCTATGAAACTTTACAATTGCGGCTGCCCCCATAAAAATCATCTGGTTGTAGTAAGGCGTAGTGTCTGTGACTGGCCGGAAAAGCAGATTTTGAGAGGAACAAAGAAAATTGTAATCGGTGTTTCAACACTAAAAAGCGAACACGACATATATTCGAGATTTACAAAAAACAAAGAAAAAAAAACACGCTGTTGGGTCATACGCTATGCTGGATGTAGACCAAAATGTAAAACTACAATGCCTATGAACTTCACACGTCTACGGCACTCGAATCTAGAAATTGGGAAACTCATCGAAATTTGTTTTCGCATTTAGATGTGCGTGAACATTTAGGTGACCGTGGACATTTAGTAAATGGTCATGTAAAATTTCAAGTTCGTTTCAAAGAGAAAGTGCCACTAGATCTAAAACAAATATTTAAAGATTTTTTTAACATCTTACAAAAATTTCGAAGCCAGCTTCGCTCAATTGCTCGGTATAAGGAGCTGCCAAAAAGGTACCACTATCGGTTTTTTTTTTAACTTTATTGATCGCTATTGTCAATGAATTAACAGGTTTCACTTACATAATCTAGGTAAAACAGCGCAGAACGACAAAGACCAGAGGGAAGGAACACTCAAGACGGGACAGGCGCTGTCCATTCTTTAGTTCATTTGCACGATGTGTGCTTATTGGGGGCTGTCTAATCTATAGATATTGTTCTATGGACTTCAAGATACAGTGTGCTCTTTTTTAAGCTTTACAGATTTGTTTTTAAAAATCGGTAAAAGTTACACTTATGCAGTTTGTGCAGGTGAGTTATACGGCCAGTGGGACAATATACGGGTGGCTAATCTTTCTGATACGTTGGCTAATTAAATCAAATTCGTTAATTAACATTTGAAGTAGTAAAAATAGACGTATGGTTCCAATAAGAAACTTACTGAGCAACATCGTGAAGCGCTAAATCAACTCTTTTTAGAACGACCTGAAGCTCGGGGGAAACTCGGAGGTGCACCAAAGTTACCACACATGCAGCAGGCGTGGAGCTAGCAGCGGCAAAACTCGGATGATTACATTATGATCCGCGTTGCGCCACTGCTAGCTTTTCGCCTGCTTCATGAGTGGCAACTTTGGTGCGCCCCTGGTTTCCCACAAGCTGCAAGTCGTTCTAAAACTAATTGATTTAGTGGTTTTCGATGAGGCTCAGTAAGTTCCTAATTGGAATCATATGTCTATTTTCACTAATTAAAAAGTTAATAAAGAAAGTTCAGTTAATTAGCCGACTTATCACAAAGATTAGCCACCTATATGATGTCCCCATGGACTTATAACTCACCTGCACGAACCGCATAGGTGTAGCTCACCTGTAACTTTCACGGCTTTTTTTAAGCATACCTGTAAAGCTTAAAAGAACACCCTGTAGAGACATCACTCTACGAACAAGCGGCTCTGACTACTTGCAGCTGCGGCGGTGCTGCTGACGTCACGGCGCATTCGACGATACTTGGTAGGACGCGAATTTGGTTTCAGGGCACGCTGCAGTGCCCACACATTGTGCGGGCAAACGCGGACTTTTCTGTAACAACGCTTTGGCCTCTATCAAATGACAGAATTACTGGGTGTATCATTACAATCGTTTTGCGGCTATAAACGGGCCTCAATAAAAGCCTGATCGTTATTAAATAATATTGCCTCTCTATTTGTACATCGAAGCGAAATGTTTTCTGTTCCGGAGAGATTTCTTAGAAAAAAGAAAAACGCCATAAATTTTACTAAAAAATAAACACAATAAATCCGGTTGGGCGTTTGAAAGGGATCAAAAATCCGCCGAACCCAACCCCCGGGGGCATCTCGCCACAACCCTTTATTTCGAGGCACGTTCCCTTCTTATCGCGAACAGCCGCTTGTACCCGTGGGGCCGCGGGATCTTCCCCGAAAATCCTGTTTACTCAAAACATCCCAACCTAAAATCAAAAGCTCTAAAATCAGAGAAAAAACAAAAAAGAAGCAAAAATATTATATAAAAAAAAATCGGGTCGATGTTCCTCTGTTTGGGGAATCCGATTCCCCTACCTCGACCCTCTTTTCCTATTTTGTTTTCTCCATCCACTCAATTCCTAAAATCCTACTGCCTCTTTTATACTCTAGAGTCACCATTGGTGGGCGACACGCTAAATTAGCTTCAGATCCCGCGACTCTGTAATCGCGGTTCCGTCGATCTCTGACTCTGGGTGACCGTTTATCTTGGGAGGTCCTCCGTCCAGAAGAAGAAGGCGTCGCCACACCCTTCCTTCCCTTGGTCCTTCCGCCGTGCCCTTCTTTTTGAAGCGGAGAAAAAGCATGGACGCCATTAAGAAATCGAAGCGTCCTCTCCCCCTACCCCCTCCCCCTTTCCCCCTGTACCCAGTTCGGCCTTGCGATGGACCGCCGAGAATTCTTAAAGCCTTCAAAGCCAATCCTATGCAGCGTCTGTGCCACGTGGCCTTCGGGAATTTAAGGAAAGGGGGGAGGGGGGGAAGGGGGGCTAGCAAAGCGCTCGTACGCAGTAAGGTAGTACGTTGGCAGCATTGGATTTGTTGGGATGAGTTCGTAACTTGCGCTCCGGTTCATCGTAAGCTGAAATGGAGTGCGGCAGCGACGGCAGCAACCGCCTCGATTAGCTCCGGCAAGAGCACGATCTTCCTTTGTGCCGGCCTTTCTTCGTGGGAGGGTTGGGGTTTCCTTTTCAGGGCGCCTTAAGTACTTCGCCGTTCCGCCGCCGAGAAGCTTCTCCCTGCGACTTCATCTGGTATTTTTATGGCTTTTTTTTGGGGGGGGCGCTTTTATATCCAACCCTTTTCTGTGGGTTCGAGCTTCTTTGTTACCGGTGCCGATGCTGCGAGAGCAGTTTTCATCCGATGTTTGCCGGAGCTTTCTCCTCTTTAGTTTGTTAGGTACTTTACGGAATGAAATGACCTGACTGACGTTGGCTCTATAGTCGGCTCGGCGTTATCTTAAGTAGCTTTTTTTCTAGTTTTGTTGCGACTGCTACCTGTTCCGCTTGTTCCCGGCGAACTATGAATTCCAAAATGCAGTAAAGGTTTATACCCCTCCTTCCTCCCATTAACGAGTTTGTACTCGTTTATTGAGTCGCCCAGATGCTGAATAATCATCAACGTTCGATGGTATGCGGCACGTTTAACGTGCTTCGAATTGCACTTGCTTGTGAGATGCAAAGCAGTCATCAGCGTTTCGCTTTTTAGTTACTTTTGTTTTGTGTGCTTGCTACTTAACACATATTTTGACCGGATGCTTGGCACATCGTTTTGGCTAGACCGCGAATGTTACATTTCTGAAGCTAAGGTGCGACATTTAGCCTCTTGAGACCGGGAAAAACTTTTTATTGCAGATTCTTATCAAATTTGCAAGAATAGCTCTCTATGATATAAGGAAGAAATTAAAAAAATATTTTATTCCAAAATCACCATTAAAACCGATGCACATTAATGTCCAATAAATTAGACATTCGGTCTTAATATGCATATTGCTAGAGGTCTTTTCTGGGGACGCGTCCCACGTTAGAGTGTCTACCAACGACAGCAAGAAATTGCAGAGATATTGTATCAAATGTTTAATATCATTGGCACCGGACCAAAAAAAAAACATTTTCATTAGCTTTTTGTCACGAATGGCGTATTTTCACAACACGCCTCAGTGCAAGAAAACCTTTACTTGGTCCAGTGAGCCATCTCAAAACAGCGTCTTTCTTTTGTTATGAAAAAAAAAAGCTGGCACTTCGCGCAAAAAAAACTTCGTTTTCATACTGCACCCTTCCAACCTGCAACGCGCAGCGTTCGAAATATCGGCAAGCCTCGGCATCTGCCCCAGGGTTGGCCGAAGGAAGGGTGCCCGTTTTGTTGGTGGACAATAGTCCGCATCGCTCTCATCGGTGCTCTCTGAATACCTTGTGTAACAAGCACTTTGCCAACAGAGAAGCGGAAATCTAGGAACTAGATTTTCGCTTCTCTGTGGCAAAGGCTAAAGTCTGTAATGAGTTGCCACTTCACGTACGAGTGTTAGCGCCGGCCGCTTGCATAAACTGGAAGATGGATGCAGTGTATTTTAAGTGAACCATTTGTTGCACTGCTCCTTTTAGCTGTAACTAGTGTCACTGACAACTTAAGAAGCACAGTGCATAGCGAGTCCCGAGAATTTAATTATAACGTGGCAGCCATTGAGCTTGTGGGATTAGTTTGTAAGAACGTCGGGGGATGAATCGTGAGGACAAACACAAACCAAAGAGACCACACAATGTCAATCTTTTTTTAGTAGTCCCTAACTATCGAAACAAGCAATAGAGCAGTGTATCTTCTTCCTCGCACAAATCCTTCTTTCCGGGATGTCATGTAACATTGGGGAGTTTTATAATACCCTACTCGAAAGATTTTCGTACCTAAAAAAATAGCGTCGTCGCAATTTCGTATGTTTACAAACCATATCCGGGTTTTTGGTTGGCCCATTGCGGCGATGCTATTTCATTCAGTATACGCAAAGGATGGCTAGTTGGGCTAGTTGGTATTGCATCATGGTGTAATACGCGGAAAAACACGGACTAAAACGAAGGAAGAGCTGAGCAGGAGGAGGCGTAACTTTCAACTGTATGGTGTATTTGGGTGAAATACTTTGGGTTACACCGGCACACTCGGCAGAACACAAAGATGTAGTCTAAGAACCCCCCCCCCCCCCCCTCAAATACCAGCGTCTTTGGTTTTTCAAATAGTAAAACCCTTTATGGGACAAGCACAAAGGGGGTGCGCTTGCTCAAGAGTTGTCGTGGTGGGATTTCATCAGGAAGCCTTCAAGAATTTCTCTGGCCGTTTTTGTTTTGTAATGGCCCACGACACAGGTGTCACCAAAGACGGGGCTGCACTTCTCAGAGTTGGGCCCGCATTCGCAGCGGTCACAGTGGACCGCTAGGCTGCCAGACGGGGACTGCCTGATCGCCAACGCATGTTGTCTGACCTTATCATTGATTAACCTCCCCGTCTAGCCAATGTACACCATACAACATGGCAGGGGAATTTTTTTACGTGATGCAAGTGGCGTTACGCAAAAATTACCACCAGGTGGCGATACCCAAACTTCTCGCCGCGAATAGTGTGTGCCTACGCGTCTGTCCACGCGCGGTAACAGACCGTCAGAAAGAACTAAAAGAAGTTTCAATAGGCGAAAGAGGAATGCAGCTGGCGCTCGAGTGTCTTTCAAAACGATAAGAATGCATTCCTTGTAGTATTTTTGTTCGTGTTATTCCATTTCTCAAATGTATGCCGACCAATGAAATTCTTCCAGTTCGGCTCCGCGAGAAACGTGAGAGTGTGCAATGACGCACAACCGTAACACGACCTAACCTTATACAATTTAGCTCGCTAGAGATGCTGACCAAACTTGAGATCTACGGGCCTATAAACGTTGGCCCTGCTCAGCTCTAAGGGAAAATCGTCTCAGGGAGCGCCTTCTACATGCTAAGGTAAAACACCGACTGTCATGCCACGTTGGGACAATAGAAATCTTGCCATCCATTCCAATTAGTGTTTTTTTTTTTAATTTTAGCGCATTAGGCGCTATCCGCCTTCATGGCTTTCGTGCCGCCCCGGCCGGAACGTCGATGGACCATTTCCTATTGCCGCCCCCTGAGCACACCCGATATATAGGGCGGTATGACAAAACACTTTTTCACTTCCGGTAAGACGCGCCTCGCCATCTTGATGATCATCGTTGGCCAGGTTCCACGTTAGTCTGCATGCAGACGCTTAGTTATGTGCATCGTTTTCGATGTTGGTGAAACGAATAAGCATGGCGAGTGTCTTCGTTAATCAAATAACGCTGTAAGTTCGACCAGGGTTCAATGCAAATGCGTAGACGCATGCTTGCTTTCCTCCTTTTTTCTTTTTTTTCTTCTTTCGGACTCGCTACGGCGGCACCTACCGGGGTCATTTTGCAGCCGACGGATCGACTTCTTTATCGTCAACTCATTTGCCGTAAAAAAAAAAATAAAAAAGAGGCTTTCATATATGCGAAAATCAAGTACCAGGCGACGCCTTTTTTTATGGTACCGACTACTCTAGCCGGGCAGTCGATCAGAACCCAAAGGACTCGAGCGAACTGGAAAATATTTCCTCCGCGCGTGGGAAAACCCGCGGCTCAAGTTCATCATCATGGCTTCCGTCGAGATTTTGAACCGTGAAGTTCGTCGCATGAATGCGCCTTATCTAATCAAAGCATGTCGCCATGACACACTCGCTTGCGTCTTTCAGTGCTTTCTGCTGCTCCGTCCCGCCATTCGCTTCGAAATACTCGCACCGTCACGGAGTCGACGCTCCAATGAAAATCCATACTTCTGCAGGAACCATGGAGCGGAGTTTTATTTTGGAGCTTCTTCTCGCATACTCTCTTTAAGGTGTTTTTTTTCTCATTTTTGCTTTTCTTTTCTTTTTTTTTTTGGGGGGGGTTTGCGCGCTTACATTGGCACCACCTAAACAATCGCAGATAACAGGCGGTATTTTTCAACGGAGCGAGAAACTTCAAATAAAACAAGACGACCGCCAATATTGGATAGTAGAGGTTTACGAGAGGTTCATCCTTCCGTCCATAGAAAAGTTTAAAAAAGCAGGAAAAGCGCACAACCTGGCTCCAACGCCAAGCAAACACGTTTGCGCGGTAAAACGAAGAGTTAACTTTGTAAGTTCTTTAAGAAAAATAAAGTTTTCATTAAAATTCCATTTCTTTTTATTTGATTTTATATACCTTTCTGTTGATAAATCTTGCTTTCTATTATGCTCTGTCGCTTCGTTTCAATTTCATTTAAACAGTTAAACTTTTTACTGTCTAAAACAGACAAATATGTATATACTTTTTTTACAGAAGAGTCTTATTTTTGTGCAAGATGATATTTATGTTATCTTGATTATGTATTAAAAATGATAAAATCTACATCAGCCAATGCAGCCGGACCATGTCCGACGCTCTAAGTGTCCAAAGAGGGAAACCGGAGTTGAAGCAACTTCATTCTATAATGTTGCTCTTTGTTTTACCCAAATTGTATATTTTGGTAATATGCTGAAGAATATGCATCAGCATGGAAGCTCAGTAGCCATGTACGGTGGTTGATGCAGTGTGATTCAACGTACTACCAGAATATCAGTGAGTTGCAATATGACTTGTTATCTAACATGATCCTACATTAAAATATTAATGTTAAAATCTTATTGCAGATCGATTTATATGCAATTAAACACATACGTATTCATCTGTAACCCACCTAATTGTTGGCAAAATATTTAATTTCAAAAAAGGTCTGATGAACAAGGCTTAAGTATCTTTTTTTTAATAATAAATTTCGCATAATTGTGTTCGAAAAAGCACCTACAAATATCAGGTAATATGAAACCGGCTTATGGTGATGCCGTCATGACAAATACCATGTTACAAAATTGAATTAATGCTATTAATATTATTATTATTATTATTATTATTATTATTATTATTATTATTATTATTATTATTATATTATTATTATTATTATTATTATTATTATTATTATTATTATTATTATTATTATTATTATGTGAGACCATATCAAACGCCACGCATCAAAACACATTTTGGAAAATGCGTTCGCCTTTATTATGTATCCATATTTTTAACAACCTCCCCTCTGTTCTCCTCGACGTAAGTTCTCGAGGAGCTTTGGAACGTAAATTGAAGACTATTTGCCTAGACAACATTTTTTAAAGTGCCAATTAATTTTTTTTCTCACTTGATGTGACTTTTGTGCGCTGTGCATTACTCCTCTGTTGCATTATCTCTCTCTGTCACGCGTTCTAGATCTCTGAAAGTTGTATGCTAACTTGCTTTGAGTGCGCCTTAAGTAATGTGTAGGGAACTAGTCCTACAAGCCTTTAGGGCTTTGACAGTTCCGATAGTGTATATAGTTGTATTTGAAGCACTCTTATTAAATTAATTATATATATTATATATTATATATTATTATTATTATTATTATTCGATCCGCTTTACATCTGTCAGCATGAAGGAGTCATGGATGGGAGCACGTGGAGCTCTCCGCTCGCTCACTCAGGATGGTTTCTTTTACTCAAGCTGTACTTGAATGACAACCTGACGCGAGGCTAACAAAGAGCTGTTTTGGCAGGCAAGACAGAGGGGCAAGGAGCGGGGCTATAAATTCGTATGGGTTTCCCGAGCCAAGATCTACGCAAAGAAAGCGGAAGGCTGTGTGCCCATTCGAGTTAACCATCTGGTAGACATCGAAAAGATTATTTAACTCCACGACCAACTTCGTTCGCCATTCAAATTTTTCATCTCTCTGCAATTTCTTTGAAGCAAGTCATGATCAGTCTTTTTCCGTTTTGCATGTAAATATTAGGAGTATACGCAGGCACTGGAACGAACTTCAGATTATTGCAAGGGATATTAGTTCAATAATAGACTCTTTTATCTTAACAGAAATAAGCATTTCTTCTGTAGATACAGATCAATTTTCCTTGCCAGGATACGCAGTAACATTCTACACGCGTTGTTCAGGTCACGGAGGTGGTATCGCGGTGTTCGTGAACAAAAAATTGTCCGTTTCACCAGATTTCTTTGACGTTTAGTCACGCTGAGTGTGTCGCCCTTTCCCTCGGAAGTGCGACTACTTCGATTTTTATTGGCTATTTATAGACCGCCTTCCACGAACGTAGGGTCCTTTTTGGAAGAATTCGGAAGCGCATGTAAGCGATCTCAGTTTGCACGACCAGTTGTGTATTGTTGGAGATTTTAATATGACATCTTAAGGTCTGCGAAATCTACAGTGTGCAATTATTTAAACATTCTGGCAACATATGGGATTGAATGCACCATTAATGATCCAACGCGCGAAGAACTTCTTTTAGACAAGCTAGTTTCCTCCTGCATCGACTACATAAACATTAGAACATCTGCGTCCATCATTAAATCGGCAATTGTTACGGAAAAGCTTGCCGACCACTACTTTGTGGCATGCCATTGTTCCAATGATCCGTTATCATTGCAAAAATCATCGAATCATATTCAAGTAAAACGTATAGACAACAGTTTATTTGACCAGTTAGTTTCAACTTTTGACTGGAACAAATTTTGGAGTCCGTCAGCTACAGTGACATATACCAAAGTTTCATTCTTGTGTTTAGTCAGTTCTATAGAGCATCTGAGAAAGTAATCTACAAAAGAAGCGTAACCCGGATCTCTTGTGCGTTAAATGCTAATATTCTGGCAGCTATAGAAGATAAGAATATGTTATGGTCACGGTGCCGTCGCTCGCCCAGCAATGTGCAATTGAAGTCAGATTTCAAATCCCGCCGAAATAAACTAAACGCAATGATCCGACTGCAAAGCGCAACTATTATCAAAAAATTTACAGAATATCGTTCGACGCACGAAAAACTTGGTCCCTAGTTAATGAGTTTCTGTGGTCACAACGTTCATCATTCTATTGACGATACACTAAATAAAATTTTGGCAGTGACTTACGCACTGTTGTGGAGAATTTCAATGCCTTCTTTGCAACTTTTTCTGGTCAGGGAGAGATCTCGTCAACTCATATTGATAATGTCGTCACCCTCTTCCGCCTTCCTTTCGCCACTTCAAGAAAGTGATCTGTTCTCCATATTATTCAGTTTTGGGCCAAGCAAGCCACCCGGGATTTGATGGGATTCGTCTCTCTGACCTCCGAAGAAACTATGGCAGTCTCAAACGGTATTCTTTGTATGTTGGAACAACTTTATTGAAGCTAAATTCATCCCTGACGACCTCAAAACGTCAATAGTGCGTCCTTTATACAAAGGTGGTGCCAAAAATAATATCGAAAATTATCGACCTATTTCTATACTGCCGATCATCGCGCAGATACTTGAAAAACATATATATCGTATAATGACATCTTTTATAGACAAATTTAGTAGTACTGTCACCTACACAATTTGGATTTGTGCAGGGAAGGGCACACAACTACTGCTTGAAGATTTCGCTGACAACTTTACTCTGCTTTCGATCATAACCTTGTCACCTCAACTCTGTTCTTAGATCTGTCCAGCATTTGACACTGTCAGTCAGCGTATGTTCTTGAAAAAACTGTACAGTATAGGCTTCCGGTGCTCTTTTTTTTCCTTTTTTGAAAATTATCTTGGTAATCGCTCTCAGGTGGTGTCTGCCGGTGGTATCCAAAGCTCTCGAACTACACTAAAAGCAGGTGTGCCGCAGGGTTCGATTCTATCACCCCTTTTATTCAATATTTTTGTCAACGACATCAACGAATCTGTACCAGGATGTAAATATACCAGTATGCAGACGACACACTAATCATGTCGCAACACATTAATTACTTAGACTCTATCCGCCAATTGCAATGTCATGCAACTGCGCTAATGAACTGGTTTGAGAGAAACCTTATCTCGGTAAATGTAAAAAAACTAAGCTGGTATGCTTCCACAACCCACTCAAAATAGATCAGGCTTGATTTTCATTCATTTGGCTACTCATCAGCTTGCACTCAGTGCAACTGCGTCCCTTTAGAATATGCTGATAATGTTAAGTACCTTTGGAATATTTTTTGGATAGTAGCTTGAAATGGCATGTTCATATACCTTATATATGCAAAAAACAAGAAGCGCCAGCTGTCTATTGTATAGGTTCAAATGCTTTATGCCACTTTCCATTCGAAAATCAATAGCACAGCCCTGCATATAGCGTCCTCCGTTATGGCATCACTGTTTTTGGGAATTGTTCAGCTTTCTGGAAAATGAGAATAGACTCCCTCCTGAAAGCAATTCTCCAGCAGTGTTTCTTACAAGCTACATGTGCCTGAAGACACCACCCTTTTCGATCTTCTTGAGCTTCCTAACTGTCAAACGCTGTACGTTCAAACTGCTGCACTCGCGGCATTTCTGAGCAACGATTTTAAAGTAGTTAGTTCACCTTCTCGTGTCCTGCGTCGCGTGCAGCCTTTGAAATTCCCCCGTGTTGATACTCGCTATGGCGAAAGTACGCGCGCATACTATGTTTCCGCAAATTTTTCTCATCTGCCGCCTGAGCTTCTTTCTCTTACTTCGCTGCGAGCAGTTAAAAAGGCTCTCAGAAGAATCACGTTCTGACATGATATTCCACTGGGCATCGATGTATGGCCTGTATATTAATTTTTATTATTTTTTTTTATTTTTTGTTTATATATTTTATTTTTCTTAGTGTGAGTTACACCTATGCACCTTGGGGTTGCAAACACTTCACATCTGGACTCGATGTTGTGTATGTTGCGTTTAGTATAGTCGCCTTTTTCCTTTTATGCTTAATGCATAATTTTGCTTTGTCTACAGAAATTTCATTGCTTGCTCTTCTTTTTTTTTTATTTGCGTTTTTTATGTTTGACAATGCATCTGCTAACGGATTCGTATATCTGTGTATGTGCGTGTGTTTGTGTGTCTAACTGTAGCGTAAAATACCCGAGACATCCTAAGGACACCTGCATATAGTTAAGCTTCAGTTCACATGCGGGTTCCAAGCTACGTTAAACTGTTGGGTAGCATCGCACAAGCCTAATGCTGGCTTTGATGCGCCCGTTACGCAACCTTCTTTATGCTACATTCAATAAAAGTATTTATTATTATTATTATTATTATTATTATTATTATTATTATTATTATGAGTGGTAGCAGGGTGGTTTCATTTAATATCGAACGTGCGTGTCAATGCGGGTGTTCTGATTTGTCTAAACAATTATATATCATAGCCCCATTTCCTCAAAAAACAAAGCCAATTTTTCGATATTTCTTTCTTCACGAAAAGCTTGAAGGGGAGCAAGATGAAATGCTACATTTAGACTGCTTGATAATTGTTCCTGGTTTTGCCGGTTGTTAGAAATAGGTACATATTGAGGTCGAGTGCACTGAGACGTCATTCACTTGTTTCGCAAATTTTGAAATACGAGAAATGAGTTGTTCTTTTCACATATTTATCAGCAAGAAACTTACTTAGGTACTTTCCTAGCTTTCCTACATTAAATATTTATTATTGATATTCTTATCCTATAGCTTATTTTTGTTTTACGGCAGTGGTAAGACAATAGTTTTGTTGTTCCTTAAGCCAAGAAACAGCGCTATTTCGAAAAAAACATCAAACAAAAGACCGCTAATAATAAATACGTAGAGACATTCACATAATGTTGAAACGACTTCTGAAATGTTCATTTGCCCAACCTCTGTGGTTAATTTATATATCAAGTTTTAACAAGAATACACTCTAAAAAATGCCTGCGCGTCTACTACCTGCTAAACACTCAAAGAGCCAATCTCTGCGATCTACGAAATTAGCTCAGCGAATGATGAGTCAGAACATCCATTTAAACCTCAAAATGAAGTCTGCGCTCTGGCATCACGCAATGTAAAGCGTCATGCTTGCATTGCGTAATGCCACAGCGCAGACTTAATTTTGAGGTCCAAACGGATGTTCCGCCTCACCATTCGCTGCGCTGATTTCGTAGATCGCAGTGATTGGTCTTCGAGTGTTTTGCGGGAAATAGACGCGCAGGCATTTTTTAGAGTGTAGCACTGGCAATAAATGTGCTTTCATTCCAATGTCTAAAGGTCATACATCATGAAGATTACACCCCATAGGCGGGTTATGTGGTGCGGTCTTTATGTATATTTTTTTTGTCTTCAGGAGAAATTGAACGAAATAGCGTTTGATGGATCAAGATGTTCCATACGCGTTCTTTTTTGTTCATGTATTTGCATAACTGCACATTAGCGAAACACTGCGACAAGAGTGTGCGTTCCCATGCTTAATAAATCAAAAACCAACTTTCAAATTCGGCAACGCTGCTTGCGCCGTACGCATACCATTTTACACATCAGAAAAAGTGATGACGGCGCACATACATCCGAGAAAAGACACAGCCGTTGAATAAAAAGTTGGAATCGGTAAACGTCGACTGACGTAGCTTTGAGAGGATTCCAAAATAATTTCGTCAGATTTAATAATTTTCATCGTCCCCTTGGCCTTCATAATATAAAGTTTGGTATTGAGTGTTTGTGCTTTTTTTTTAATCTGTTTTAAAGCATTCCTGATTTCTATGCTCGATTCAATATTGATGATATAAATGTTTCTACTTACCTTTTTGACTCGCTTTTCTTATTTTATGAAAACGACGAATAAAAACGCTCTCGCGAACTTATAAACACGAAGTATTCACACATGAAAAAAATATGTTTTGCCTCATTATGTTTCACATTCGTTTTCTTCAGCTGTTTCCTTTTATTCAGGGACACAGTCCACGGCCGACACTATCCTGGCGCCACTAAAACCCGAAAAAAAAACATAAAAAAACGACTACTTTTTTTGTGTGTGTGTGTTCCTAATTTTGATAGATTTCAGAAAAGCAGAAAGCTACCTGACGTTCCTATATTTGTCGCCAACCAACTACGTCACACTTCTTTCCAACGAGTTCAACCAATAAGCATATGAACTCGCGTGTCATAACTCCTAGCCTCATCTGGATAGACCTGTTAATCGTCAATAGTTTACACATATCTTTTTTATTTTATTTTTATTTTCACGCATTGTCTGTCATCTTACGGGCAGGTCTACCTGCGTTTCAGATCACGTTAAGACGAAAGCTGACATTTGTTTTGTTTACCCAAAGGTGAACTGAAACAGAGGTAACGCTAACGATTGACATCTCCAGTTCTGCATATCTCATTACAGAAACGGAAGAAGAATATAGATCGGTAAATAAAATATTGCTTTTTTTCTTTTTGGCCTTTTACACACTACGTTTTCGTTATCTCTCTCTCTCTCGCTCTTTATGCATGTCTCAGTCTGGATGCCAACCTTTAGCCACGCGAAAGCAAAAGCAAAAAGTCACTAGAGGATGCGAAAGCATGTAGCCCAGTTAAATGTTTAGTACATGATGAAACCAAGCTAGCTGCAACGCTAATATAAGAGTTGCACACAAAACGATGCGAGAGCGTCCTTTTCCTTTTTCTTTTAGTGTCTATTATTGCCTTGCATTTTTGACATGCAAAAAACGAAACCTTTCTTTTACTTGATATAATATTCTCTAAATTCTATTCCAGGGGTGTTCAAACCCCGACCCGACGATTAGATCAGACCCGCGGAGGCCTTGCGACAGGTCCGCGGCTGCCCGCTGTTCTCCCAATGACGCCCGCCCTGCTCATCGTTTCCACCCCTGCTACCGGCAGAGAAAATAAGCCCGTGTAAATTAACGGCGTCGCGGCGTTCAGCGAACTCATTGCATCTTTTATCGTTCCTATCTGACACTACTGTGGCATCTAACAGAGTACATGTATTGCAAGTTGTCATCACCAGCATCGCCGTTCTTAACCACCATGTGTGTGTAACTACGTTAAAATTCATTTGAGCTCTCATGCATGCAAGCTGAGTGCTTCGTGTCAGAACTATTGCATACTGCCAACACCAGTTCTGCTATTCTCGTTAGTCTTCCCGTTATGTTAATTAGCTAAACTTCCTCTCTCCCTTTATTTATGCCCGCTATGTTTTTTCGGTTCAAAATTATTGTATAGTAAATTAACTGATGATTACATATCAAAACAAAATGTATTTATTGAACCACTACACATATTTTTTTTTTCAACTCTAAGTTGAAGTTGTATGCATAAATCTTCTGTCTAGGTCGTGGGTCGGTCAAGAATATTCACTGCCCGATCGGACTGTCCTTCGTTCGTCCCCCAAGGGGCGACACAACACGACGAGAGGTTGGCACAAGGCAACGAGAAGACAGCGATTGGGTTTACTGTACTTCCCGGTTGCCCGTACTCGAGAGCCGGCAGTCCGTGCCCGCCGATCCATGGTTGTCGCCCGTCGTTTAGTGCTCGCAGTCTGAGTCCGTGTCCAGACCTGCGGATCGTCCTTCCCACGCCGGCGCTGCGTAGGCTGTCAGCTCCTGGCTATCATAGCACGAGTGTCGCTGCGGAACCAATCCATGATCGTCATGGCCTAGGCCTACATGGCCAGGGCTCACCGTTCCCGCCGCTCCTAATCCGAACCTCGCTGGTGGACCGCTCCGGGTATCGGCATAGGCCACACCGTCTCCCTCGTACCGTACCAGCCCCAGCATCGCGCAGCACGCTCAGTCCGGCGCCATCTCGTGCCTCCTCGGCCGACAGCTTTCACGTGCCCTCCACCCCGTCGTCTTCCAGCCTCGTCTGCCACAATGTTTATTAAAACGAAAGCCTGATATGTCTTTGTTCAGTCGACCTTCAAAGTCTTTGAGCGAAAAGACGTCAGCGACTCGAGTGGTACCAAAACGTTTACGTGACCAGAAATTGGATGACTAAGCCAATTAAGATGACGACTCACCACACTGAGAAGGATGATTCAACATATTGAGAAGGATGACTCAGCACTTTAAGGATGACTCAACACATTAGGACGAATGACTCAGCGAGTAAATCATGTGTCTGTCTTTAATGCATTGGCGCTTGGGCTTGTGCTTTCAAGTGGTCTTAGGGATAACATAAGGGACCCTGTGTTTTTATTTAGGATTGCTTTTTTTATTTACCTATATACTTCCGGCCCTCGAGGCTGCGAAAGACCTCATATCGGGCCCCTGGGCCATAAAGCGTGCAAACGCCATGGTGTGTACAACGTAAATCAAATATAATGCGTTTCACCATGCGTCAGAACGCAGTCAGACGTACCGACGTAAACACAGATGCGTACCGACATAAACACAGATGAGAGAAGCGCAAAGTCACCGCACATGTTCTTCGCTTGATTGGTTTAGCAGATGATAGCATACGTTTGGGAAGGCGGCTGACGCCGTGACGTTTCCTTTTGTCGCTGGTTGGTAGGTGCTGTTTGTTGTGTTGTTTAGGAGGGTGGAAATCTGGTCCAGTTGGTAACTATTCATTACGGTTAAAACGCGCACAAAATATGACAACAAAGTAGTGAAGAAACTCGACAGACTAGCATTTATTTTCGAGAAAACTCCTTCCGGAAAAAAACAAGCAAACAATATCGTCTTTTTCGGTGATAATTTTTTACTTTCGGTGCAATTATTGCCGTATTCGCCAATAATATAATATATATATATATATATTTTTGTACTTGCTGAATATTAGGTTTGGGTAGATATCGGACTCTGTAAAAAGTTCGTTTTTGTGTGTTTTTGTTTCGTAACTATTGATCCAAATAATGTAATGATCTCAAACTTTCGCATATCCTTACCACCGATAGCGTACACGGCCTCGCGGTGTTTCAGCTTTCTACGATGAGCATTTTATTTTTTGCGAGCAAAAAAAACCCGCTTCAGTTTCTCGGTCGGGCACTTTATAATGATGTTACATCACAATCAGAGAAATCAAGTTAACTACCTAAAGTTTCTAGCATTACTCAAGTTAGCTTTCGAATCAGCCAATCAGGTACATGAAAAGGACCACGACGCTGCTTCCTTCTTTATGCTGTGTGTGTGTGTGTGTGTGTATCTTTGCCTCAGAATGAGGAGAAAATAGACTTTAATAAAAAAAATATTGGTGCGTCTAATTTCCCGCAGAGCACATGGGAGGGTCAATTTCTGTAATTTTAAAGGGAGTTTGGCGACTGACAAGATTAAATGTGTTCAAACATAAAGAAATACTGCACTTTGAGACAGTGCTTATGTTTAGCGCCTTACATCATGCTCAGCGTTACTCCGCAAATAATTTTTTTTTGTTTTATATATATAAGCATGGTTTCATCATTTTCTTTCGACAAGCTTCCTCCGTAGACGACAACTAATGGCTCTCCTAACGGATATTCAAAAAAAGAAACACTCCACAATTTTTTTTTTTTTATTGAGCTTGTCGGTTTTTTGTCAGGTTCACCTTACTGGCAGGCATTTGGAGAAATTTGCTTCCTGCCACCAAAAGCCCTGGCAGAGACAAGTTCGATGGCATCGAGAGTCAGCTTCATGCAAATCTGTTTCAATTTGGGGAAGGGGGGGGGGTGGGGTCGGTGTACGACAGTGAAGCATGCGCTGCCCTGGAAGGGATCCCCGGGCACCGGCGGTCTTTGCAAGCGACGTCCATCACTGCCGCTCCATCGCTGCTGATTCCAGCTGGGCGGGATCTTCATCTTGTTGCACTGCTGAGCACTTACAAATGAGAGGAAGGAGGGCGGAGAGAGATGAGTGGGTGGACAGGCTACGCCGCTTCCCCCTTTCTCTTTTTTTTATTGCCAACGGTGCAGAGTTTGCAAGTAAATGAGGAAGGCATGTGGAAACTGAACGAGTGCGTGGGCAGTTGAATGAAAAATAAACTATCGAGTCTGTGGGGCTTTGGAAACGTCTCTAGGTGCGCAGCTCAACAGGAGCTGCATGGTGGTCGGCGGACAAAAAAACCGCAAGATTTCGCTAGCACCATGCACCTTACCCTCAGTCCGTGGTCAATGTCGCACCGGCCTTTGCCGTTGAGAAGGCAGAAAGCCCAATTACGAAACAATTAAATGTCATTAGCGTAATAAGCCACGCCCTATTGTTCTTAAGCTCTTAGTGATTATAGAGCCACTGACAGCTTGCGAAACAAGAAGGCGTAGGTTATGGTTGTTATGCGTCTGACTTAAGAATTCGTTTTATGGTGCTCTTATTGGCTAATGGTGCAATATCATTCAGCGGAGTGTGGTAGTGCAGTCATTAGACGCTTGGAACTCGACGCGTCCTACGTATTTTTAAGTTCTCAGCGACTATGAATAAAAAGGACACCTCGTGAATTTCGCGGGTACTTTCACTCTTTGAAGCCCCGGCCTCGTGACTAGAAGGTTTTAGGGGCAAACGGCGGTGCATAACATCATAATCAATTGTAAGACCTCATTTTGTTTCCACGAGAACTTATTCGTCTTGTGTGTTGGTTGTCGTTAAATTTAAGTTTTTTTTTTTATGTACCGGCAGAGTGCGCCGTTAAGACGTCACGTCGGTTTCGCTTCGCATATCTTATAATATATTTTCAGGTTTTATCCTCTTCTGAGCTTCGTAATTTGCTGAGAGCGTTCCTTTATTCGCAGTGATTGGTTTTCGTGTGAGCTTTACGCGATAGTTAACGACAATTTTCGGACTTTTGTCAATTCATTACGACACTTATTTTGTTTCACCTATGGAACGAAGAAGCGCCAGCCGTATTTTCTTGCGTGCACTAGTATTTTTATTAAAACAATCAAGCAAATCTAATATCAAAGTGCCTCTCAACTCTCGCGTCACCGTTCAAGTGATGTACTCTGGGAAATCACCTGGATTCCCGTTGGGTTCTCTCTTCAGAAACCCCAGGCGCTTTCTCCGCGATTTTCGACTTTCCAAGAATTTGTATCGTCGAAGGTCGCGGCAAGCGTTCTAAACAGAAAGACGTTTCGCCACGGGGCTTACGTCTATTGTAGCAGCGGACGGGGACAGGCTTTCTCTACCTTTTAATTGGCTTGCTTTGTATGCTTATACATGCTTGATGTTGGTACGCCTCAACGGGTGACCGGTCGCTTAGCTGTAGATGAGAAATTTAGCCGCTGCAGTACAACCGCTAACCTGGGGTTTTTAACGTTCATCACACAGCAGTGATTACACAAACGCGTGCCGGTACGAATCTCATCCATATCGAAACGGGCGGGGGCGGTGGGGACCGAACCCAGGAGGTTCCCAGCGCAAGCTTACGCTCCCCGCTCCGAGCTGAGACGCGTTAGCCCACTCGGCCACCGATTCCCTTTTGTTGACTTTCGCATGTCTCCCAAAGACGTGTCACTCTAGATCCCATAAGCACCACACGGGGCTGCAGATGAGCAAACACTTCTTTTTTTATTCTTTGCAAATACGCAGAGGAATAACAGTGTTTCGGGGCAAGGGGACACGTTTCGTGTTACTTGTGCGTAGATAAAAATATAAAACAATACACTGTGCGAATACTTTCAAGGTTAGAATCGTTGCACTAGCCCTTTAAGCGGCATACGTTTTAGAGAGTTGTGCAGAGCCGCCTAAAAGGGTAAAGAACGCAGCAGAGATGATTTGAAGGAGATATCTTCAAATTGTTTGTAAGAAAGCTGTGAAGATGTTTTGTGTTTGCTTGATCATCCTGTTTTAATGCAACCGTAATATTGTGTAAATAGTATGGTAAAAGGGCAAAATAAAATCCTCCACGGTATAATGCACCCTTGATCTGCCTTCAAGACCCATGAAATAAACTTGCCCACGTCTCTGCAGAAAACCATCCGTTTATCGCGAGATCATGAACTGCACATCGCACGACTCCTTGAATACGCCTATCTCAACTATGAGTCGGATGCCTGAAAAAAGAATCAACGCCCTGTCGTCGAGTTGGTGACAAAGAATTGTAGTGAAAAGCGCAAAATACACGCACACACATACGTATACAAGGGAAGGTGAACTCCTCACCACCTAGTTTTTTTCCTTCTATGCATCCGTCGTCTCCATGATTTAGAGTGTTGTAAACGACTTAAATTTCGCAAGGACCTAATTTTCGTGAATTTCGCGAATTGCCTCCAATTCGCAGAAACATAGGTTTCGTTAACAATTCCGGTAAAATGTAAACATATTGGAATCTATATTGAGCTCCCACTGCGTCGCGAAAATTAGAACCAGCGAATTATTCCAAAACTTGAGTTTTTACCCAAAATCGCGAAATGTTGAGCCCCCGAAAAATAGGTCATATAAAAAAAAAAGTCATTCTCGTGATGCATACTCACAAAATCACCTGGAATCAGTTCATATCATTTCTTTTTTTTCTCATCACATATATGATCACTTTGTGAGAGTGCACTCCATCGAAAGTTAATTCGTATGACAATTTTCACCTTTGCTATACACTAGCATCTCAGCATGAATGATAAGGACTACAATCACCTTTCACACAATAATATGTGGTTCTTATTAACTGCCCAAAACTATCATTAGTTTGATACAATATCATATTATGATCGATTTACCCGATATGGAAAAAAGTTCCACAATTAATTTATTTCACAAGCGATCAGATAATTAGCAGTTCGTTGAATTTTATTGATTTCTGTTGAATCCCGTTGAACTCTGTTATTGTCTGTTCACGCCTGAGCCGACAGCGCGGTGGAAGCTTTGTGCGCATTGAAGGAGTCAAGCGTCCCTATTCTTTAACGTGATAACATTCCCGTCCACACCCCGAGAAGAAAGCGGGGTCGGGTGATTAAACACTGGCAGTTGTTTTACCCGGCGAGTGTGTGGATCTCAAGGGGATGTTGCACAAATCGTCTGTTTGTTTTATCAGGTAACGAGTTATTTAATAATATGACGCTAGTCTTTAAAACGTGCTTTAGAAAAACAAACGTCGAAGTCGCAAAGCCTTTGAGGCATGCTCTGTCGCAGCCGTACATCGTTATCAAATTATGTGAAGCATTTTATACAATCTGTAATACGTGCTTCCTCGCTAGGCTATTCAATCCAAAAAATGGTAAAGACTCGAACGACACTCACGTGCAACTGAAGAAAACAAGTTGCGCAAGGAAAGCAATTTGCGCAACATAGAACGTTATTCCTGGTGATGCGACAGCGTCACGGAACAGTTCTCCCTACAAAAGAAGCAACTACATAATGTATTTTTTGAAACTTCGAAACAAAATATATGTTAGTATCTCCACCTGATATAAACCCTCTCGAAAGAGAAGCAAAAACAAGCATGCGACGAGCACAGCATTCAAGGGCACTACTGCGGCCTCAATATATTTTTCGTGATATAAGGAAACATTTCTTGAATAGCCCCGGACCCTAGTATAAGGAAAATTGTTTGCGCACCTTACGCGTTGTATACCGAAACGCAAACAAAAGACTCCAAGAAAAATCAATTTTGCTCTTGCCCCAACCTCTGAATATATAAATTATATATATATATATATATTTTTTTGCATACAACCTGATGCAAAATGTTCTTAGGAAACAAAATAGCTACGTGTAGAGGAGGCCGCAAAAACGCAAGTGAATATAATAATAAAGCAATCTTCGGAACGCGTCGTGAGGGAAGAATGCAGAATCCATGCCGAAGAAGTATTATTATGCATACATCGCGTTTTCGTCGTTTTTTTTTCTTTTACTATTTACGTCTTCAACTTTAGCTGCTGCATCATTTATGTACATGCATGCGCGTGCCGTTTTGCCTTCCATGATTGCATCTTTACAAATATATATTTGTTCTTGTTGTACAAGCACATGTTTTGTTGGATGCTAGCGTTTTAAGAATGATGACAAAAGTACAAAGACATGCGAAAGACACTCAGCGGGCTCCTCCCGAAATTTCATTTCCCCGAACTTGGTCGGACCACTAAATCTCAACCACGATGTTCCCGCTTCACGAAAGCAGCTTTGCGCTTGTCTCGCGCACTTCTATCTCCGTCGGCACCGAGGGATAAGGGAGAAAAGTTGTTCTTCTTTCAGACCCTCTAGATATGGCTTAAATAAGGGAAAAAAAATCCCTAACACATCCGAAAATAAACCCATTTGCAGCGTCACAATGTCAATATCAACTTGTGTCTCGGCGTAGAAGCACAGAACTTGACACCAAATCATTAATAACGCTAAATAAAAAAAGTGATCAGTTTCTTTGTGACCGTGGCTATCTTTGTGACCGAGGCTTGTTGACAGGTGTTTTTTTTCTTTTTCGTATTTTGTGAGCTAAGAAATATTACGTTTTCAGTTTACGTTAAGAACGGGCTAACACGATTAGGGTATCAAGCGCGGAGCGTCGTTCGATAGCAACCATCGATTTTCGTTAAACGAAACTTCGGGGGTCGCACTTTTGTGGGTCTTCCTCCATCTTTTCGACACGAACCAATGAGGAAAAATTTCGACCATAATTTTATTTATGAGGAGCTCTACACCTCTCCGAAATGGTGTTTTGTCAGCGTTGACTATAAATATGGTTTTCAATTAGTCAGCGTTTCTAGTAATGATGAATAACTCGCAGACATTGTGTTTCTTTTTCTCCGAGTCAACTAGCCTAGATCAAGAGAAAAATAAAAAAGTCACAGTACTTTTTTGACGATTGTTCAACTGGGCATTGTTACGAATGTGCGTCTCAGTTCGCACACCACTTTTCTCGTTGAATAAAGTAGGAGCGTTAAAACAACTTCGCTAAACGAAAAAAAAAACGCTTTGTAGTTTTTACATTGGGTTGCTTGTGATTGGGCAAATAGGTTTAATAAGCAATTCTTAGCCCCCTGTCAGACACCGAGCTAGACTGACAGTATGAAACCGTTTACTAAAATTAAGCAGTTTTCTAAAATCCACGTCCCAACACGCTTTTTCCCCGCGCTGCGAAAGACGCAGTTAAAGCGATCGGTAGGCGTGTTGACACGTTAACAAGAGGCGAAAACGCAGGTGGAACAGAGAAATATGGCATTCGTCACAAAATAAGTTACGAAAGAGCGTTACTCTTTAGTCTGCCCAAATTAAAGCACTTCTGAGATTCGTAACCGTTCTGCAAAAATAACAGCATTCCTTTACCGTTACTTTTAAACCAAACAGACGTTACTTTTGCGCTACTTGCGAGTTCAGTAATCATAATTTTGCTAAGAAGTGAACACGTACTTCGGGGGCTATTAATTTTAGCGAAGCAAATATATAATGTTTAATTTCTTTCTATCAAAATTTTTGAACTTTTTATTTGTAGGCGATCGTTGTTTGTTCTTTTTTTTCAGTGATTTTACGACTTCTATTATGCCGCCATAAAAGCGTCACACAAACCTTTGCTACGTCGAAAACAAACGTCGTCATGTACGAATTCAAAATTCGGTATAGGCTTGGCGCGTGCAAAGTGGCGACTACGCTATTTCCACGCGTACGCTATTCTAGAACTCCTTATAGCGTACGCAAAGCTTTTGCGTGCGCTATTCTAAGGCTCCCTAATATATAGTTTTCGTATTGCGAAGGCGAGCACCCCAAGCGCTGTGCGTTAAGGCCGGTTCAGACACTTGCGTTTGAGTGCGTTTGACTGCGTTGCGGCGAGAACCGAAAGCGAATCACCGGCACATCTGTGCTTCGTATGAAGCGTGAAATCCAACTAAGGAATCATCTTGGCACGCGATATAAGCAGCAGGGATGTCCTGGTTTCTCGCTGCCGCAACGCAGTCAAACGCAGTCAAACGCAACTGTCTGAACCAGGCTTTAGCGTTGCGCGTTCATTGCTCTGTTTGTGCGTTATGCACGCGCACTTTCTGGCTGGCCGTAATTGCGCGCGAGCGCTGGCTAAACTGTGATTCAGCACGTGTGGACTGCGATTTTTGTAAACAGTGGAAACGTCTGTCCGCAATACTAAAGCTCACTGTTAGCAAGTTTTAGAATAGCGCACGCAAAGAAATAGCGTCGTCGCTAAGCGCCATTCCGAAACGCAGTTAGGGCTCGGCGCGTGCGCTGTGGCGACGGCGCTACTTGCGCGTAGGCTATTATAAAACTCGCTTCTAGACAGTTTTCTCGTAGCGTTGCTGGCTGTCGCGTGCACAACTCGAAATGGTATTGCGTGAGCTAAAAAAAAACTTCGTGTTCGGACCGACTTTAGTTGTGCGTTCCGTAACACAGTGCATTTCGTAAATGTTGCCCACCGGATATCTCGCATGTTCTCCTTGATTCAATTCCGCCAAAGCCATAGAATTATGCGTGCTTACAACACCACGATGTTCGTCAAAATAAATAATGAACATGAAAACGTTTCCAGTCATTTGATTTAACAATAAGCCAAAATGCAGCTGCCTGGTCGACCGCACTTTTCGGCGGGCTACGAGTACGAGTGCGTAGACAAATTGTTCGCGACGCTTCCGTCCGTTGTCCCGTGGAAAAGGCACAGTTTATCAATGGTATCGCGGGTCGAAATCCATGACCTGCCGGTGTTCAGTACACGGCGACAACTTCGGCGATTTTTGGAAGAGTCGTCCATCCGTCGGTGACGAAGCGCGTGAAGAGTAAGGCTTAGCGGTGAGCAGATCGCAGCGTTCACACATATTGCGAGTGGTGAACTTTTTTACTATATGCATGCCTTCAGCTGTATGGCAATCTGTCTCGAGTACGGTGGGTCCCGAAAGGAATTTCCGAGTTGAACTCCAGGTAAGTTTAGGTAACGCTGAACTTCGAGAAACGCCACATCGCCGTTGCTGCACCTGTCGAGGTAACCGCCATCTTAAAACTGTTCTTCTCACTGCGCCCGAGATCTCTCGAAAGATTCCCGGAAGGGGCCCGCGAAGCCCGCAAACCTGTAACTTAAAATCCCCAGCGTTCTGTGCGTACCCAATACGCTAGCCTTTCAATTGCGTTCTGCGCACGCGCACTCCCGACTCACACTTTACTGGAGTACGAAAATATTTTTGCGTACAAAATCCACTAATCTTGTCTTTAGAGGCTCTTCTCCTTAACGTATATGTTCCTCTTAAAAGTTGTACACAATACGGCGTAATGCCACTAGGTTTTTTTTTTTTATTGAGGAATTTCGCTATTGCACCGTGAGAAGGCACCATTATTTTCCATTTTGGATGCATATTACGGAATGTAAATTAACGTGTTATTAAACCAAAAACAAAAACAAAAAATGTTTGAAATAAAGGTAACGAGCAACGTGTACCGTAATTTGATGGAAAAAAAACACTTTAAAATAGTAACTAAAATACTTTGCTCCTTAGCCTTTTAGCAATGTAACGAGGACGTTGGAACGTCCCTGAAAAAGAGTTACTAGTAACGTCGTTACATGCGACGCGTTATTTCCAACAGTGAGCGAGAGGCGTGCTTACAGGCAACACGGAAGCGTGTCCTTTACAAGAAAGACACAACGACGCAGCTGGAGCGGCAGGCGTGTTGACACACGACGTGGAAGAGTGGCCTCGACGAGACGCCACGAAGCAGCTGGAGCAATATGCGTGGTGGCACGCGACGAGAAAGCTTGGTCTTGGCAAGACGCCAAGAAGCAGCTGGAGCGAGAGGATCATCGACACGCGACGTAGGAGCGTGTCCTTGACAAGACACCACGACGTAGGTGGTCCGAGAGACGCGTTGACGCGCTTCGGGGAAACACATATCGCTGACAAGACGCCGCGACGATGCTGGACCGAGAGCTGTACTCAACTTGGCAACTGGTCAACTAACTCTGTGGCAGCTTCTGTTTTCAAACAGCTTTTTTCAACGCTTTTCGAACGCTTTCCTGAAAGTTTTGTCGTGCGGATTTTTGACGCGCAAAACTGAGGGGACTACGGTAAAACTATCGCACCATTGGTTAATTCCAATTTTACTAATAAAACATTATGCGTAAAAGCTAAGAGGAGCACGGAGCAACAGAAGGTTCCAATAAAAAAATAGTTCACCATGAAAATGAAAATTCCGCAATTCGTGCTTGCCTTTGCAATGCTCGTTGCTCCGTGTTGCCACGGCACAATTCCAATAAAAAAAAACAAGCAGCAGTTTTTTTTTTTTTTTTGCATGAATCGGAACAACAAGGCATGGAATCACTTTCATAAACCCCGAATAAAAATAAAATAAAAAAAGAACGACCAACGTTATCAGCTCATAAACTATATGCTGGCAACAATGTGTTGCGAAAGAATAAACAGTTCCAAAACGCCCTCTTGAGATTTTGAACGGATTTGGACCTCTCCGGTTGATGTCTGCTGAATTCTTGCTACCTACTTCTGCTGAGTCCATGTTAAAGTTTATATTCTGTTTTGCTAAGCTTGTTTCGTATCGCAGGAACTTGTCCTTCGGCTGTTGTTTATTTTTTGCATTCCGAGCTCGATCGGAATTTACGGCGTCGGGTCCGGTTCCGTCGCTTGAGAAATTCGAGCCGGAAACGGGGACCATAACCTTATACTGCATTTTCACATGTATATTTGTTTTTCTTCGGTCCTTTTGTTTCCCGAGAACACGGACCTTCGATTTCTTGCATCTGAGTGAAGACGGGTCCGAGTTTTTCGTTTTTTTGCTTTTTCTCTCCTCGTTTGAGGCAGAGTATAAAAAGGCAACAAAGGGATACTTCGATCTTTTAATTTTATTTTAAAACGCCTCATTGCACGAACGTGAAATGCGAAAATCAGCCGCTTTAAATATCAGTGCATTGAGACTTACGGTGCTGGAAAAAAACAGTATAGAGTGTAGAAAATAGAAAAAGGTTCGGAGGCGAAACTATACAGTTATGTCTCGTTAATATATGCACGCCCCCTCCGCCAACAAAGAATCGTCCATAAATTGAGTCGTTCATAATAACCAGACAATAACGCATGTGTATGCCCAGTTTGTACTCAGTAAACATTTACCCATAACCACCAATACGTTGCATGAAAAAAACAAAATCGCGTTTTTTCTACATTAGGTTTGCGGGAGATCAGGCTTCTGAGCATGCGCAATGCCGACAAAAGCGAGTCCTCATGTCGTGACGTGAAAGAGTTGTGTTTGTGTATAGTCGGGCATTCCTATTGATGGGGTCTGTATTAAATAAACATGACTGTACGCCATCTTTGACCTCCGTTTTAAAGCCTGACATGCTTTGTAACGCTACTCTACAATCCTCTAATTTGTTTCGTCCGTCCGTCCGCGCATTTTCCGCTAAATTAAGCGGGGAAACTGGCGTCACATGACGTCACATTACCTATACTCCTTGGGAAAATTGACGGCACGGGACCTACACGTCAACTCAGTTTCCACGCTCAATTTAGCGGGAAAATTCGCGTGTTGTGGCCAAAACAACAATTCAGTTTCTCCACTACATTTAGATGGAAATTGACGTCACGTGGCCTATACAGCAATTCAGTAACCCGCTAAATGTAGCGGAAAAATATTCGCGCTCTGATGATCCTAGACACTAATCCAGTATCGCCGCTAAATTTAGCGGGGAATTGTGTTGGTGGTCAGGTCACGTGGCGTCAGCTTTCCCGCTAAATTTCCCGGGGAAACCGACTTTGCCTATACGTCACGTGACATCATTTTTCCCGCTATATTTAGCGGGGAAACTGAATTGGTGTGGAGGTCACGTGACGTCACTTTTTCCGTTAAATCTAGCGGGGAAATAGAATTTGTTCCTAGGTGACGTGACACGAAGTCAGGTGACGCCATTTTCCCTGATAAAAATTTAGTGGGGAAACTCGAATTAGTGTTGAGGTTACGTGACGTCGATTTCGCAGCAAAATTTATCGGGGAACTGTGGCATCGTGTGATGTCACAGTCCACGGCTTCACGAGGCTCGGAGCAAACTATAGCCCGTTCCAACTCAAAAGGGTTAGGGCGAGGGAAACGAAGACGGGGAGGAGGAAGCAGACGGAACGCTGGAGAAGAGAGGGGGAAACCTCCTCCTCTCTTTAGCCTTCCGTCTGCTTCATCCTCCTCGGCCTTCGTTTCCCTCGCCCTCCCTTCTCGAGTTGCAACAGACCACAGAGCTTTTTCTGGCAAGTGGCGCTTGCCATCTTGAATTGTCGTCACTTCCAGTATGGGCGAAAACATTGTTTTGCAGTCGCCACGCGAATAGAAGACATTTAGGACATAAACGTAACCGTCACAGATTCTCGTTTTGCCTCCCCTCGATTTTTTTTTACTATTTGCGGGTTGAAACATTTTGATATTTTTTCGTCGCCCATACCGGATATGCCTACTTGGCGGTCGGGGGCGAGAGTAAGCGGAAAAGGTCTATAGCCAAGAACGTTTCACGTTGAATCAAACACCGTGCGCGTTGACATTATGGGGCCCCCACCGTACGCTCCTCGTCCTCCTTGTCCTATCTTCAAACAAAACCAAAAAAGAAATCAACATATATATATTTTTCTCTGTCAAATTCTCTACCACGGTATACCACAAAATCAACATACCTCAAGAGCTGCGCTCTAATTTCGCATTAGAGAGAAGCGTAAAGGTCGGTAGTTTTCTGGTTCCTAAATAAACACGCAAGGTGGTTCACTCATGGGATTGAACATAACACTAGATAACTTTTAAGCATTGAATTTTCTTTGTTTCGTTTCTTATGAAATCAAATGACATCCTGCATCAATAAAGCAGAAAAACATGCTGGATGCAAACTTTCATTCTATGTGAGTCCCTAGGTAACTTTATGTTTTATGACAAAGACATGAAATTAAAATGAACTAGAGGCTGTTCAATTGGTTCTGTACATTCTGGTTGAAATTAAATTGTATTGTGTTAAAGCTGGCGTAGATGGCATTAAAATATAAAACATTAAATTCAATCTAGCGAATATTTCATCTCAATGTCGAACCAGACAGTGTTGACCTTAAAATTAGAAACGCTACAAAAAGAATTTTCATTGCTTAATGTTGGTTTCCCTAATGGGGCACCATACATATTTAAGGTTCCGTATTTTCGGGTTTTATTGAAATGCAGAGGATGATTTTTTTCACTCTTTATTTTGTCCCACAAAGTCGGTATTTTTCAGTGTCTGATATTGGAGTGGTAAAAAAATCATGCTTTTATCTGGGTATATTTTATGAAAAAATAAAACAGAAAACAGGTGCGGGTTCTTTAAGTTTAATGCAATTTGCGCGACTTGCTTCCACAACGTCTCGGTACCAATAAGATAAAATAAAATAAGATATGAGATGCGGTTCTCAAAGGTAGAAACAGCCTCGAGCAAAGTTCAATACAGGTCGGGCTGTGTTCTGGATCAACCTCAAAATAAAACTATAGATAAAGATTTCTTTCCGCGAAGCTTCGATTTTTTTCTTACTTACTGACAGGCCGGGTATACGGGGACTTTCTTTTTCGTAGAATTTAATAAGAAATGATTTAGGGGTTTAATTTTTGCCATTTATTGTTATATGGCAAAAACACTAAACCCTATGATTAAATGCTCAGTACGGATTAATCTAAACTTCCAGCTTAAAAATATACGTAATCAGCGTCGCTTTCGGACTCCGCTTTCGCTTGACAGAGGTCTTTTCCCTCCTAATGCCAGTGTAAGCGGCTGTTCTCAGCAATGAATATGACATCTTCAGTGGAACACGATACCGTGTCTACACGTCCCATGCATTCCGCCGTCTCCATGTCACTGAGCTTCCCGGACTCTGTCCGATGTCCTCGTGCCACGGTACATATTCGCCTCTTCCCTTCTCGCTTGCGTCGTAGGTCGATGTTCCTTCCCGCGACTCGGGGCATTTGTCGATGAATTCTTCGAAACGGACAACGTGCCGGTGTGCCAGAGGAAATCATCTTTAGCTGGCGTCCGAGCTCAGTCCGGAGACAGATACTCGCAGAAAGCATCCTAATCATTCGTGTTCATCAACCGTCCTGTTAACGGTCGATCGTTCCTTTCTTTCTCTTGGTTTTGATACTTTTATTTTCTTATTTTGTGGTGTGCCCAGGTTGTTGTTTCTTTTTTTTTCCCGGGTTGATTATCTGAACGTGGATGGTTGAGCGTGTTGGTGTCTAATTTACGATAACGAAAGAGGTACATGGAAGACAAACAGGCTTTTAGTTGAGCAAAGTTTCCGTAAATGCGTTACTATGACAGATTCACTTTTTTCCTCTTCGCAACTTGCTGGCCTTCATGATATATAAACAAAACAATACGACAACAAGCGATACGGATCCATAACCGTGAGAAATAGCAAAAAATCACATTACAAATAAAAAGCAAACTCGAGGCATACAAAAAGTGAACGAAGAAATCACAATATTGAATTCAGTTAACGCAATCAGTGAACATCACTCAAATACGCATTATGATTACACCTACGCGATTAGATCAGACATTGTATGACAGAGTTTACTGTACGTCTGCTAATTATTTGTTTGCTCCAGGGTTCCGTGTATTGGATATCTGAGTGCTCTACGGGAAAGTATACCCACGCGAATAGCTTAGGGGCATTCTCTTCAGAACGTAACGACCGCACTACGAACTCTAAAACCAAACGAGCCAAACCCACGAGAACAATACCTGCACACGGCAAATTCACGACAAAAAAAAAAAAGAGAAAATGACTATGGAACACTTTGTTGCCGCACAGCGTAAACCCGCAATACCGCTACGCGGAAGAGCCGTATCTTGGGGAATGCCAGCGGACGACGAAATGACAAAATCGAAGTTATTTTACCTTCTCTGCCGAGCGAGTTACGACGAAAATGAAGTGAATGGGGAGCGGCAAGAGTCTCATTTGAAAAGAGGGAAGAAAATGCCCGAGGAAACCATGGCATCGCTCAAACCCGAGATAAGACGCGCCTGGACGCGTCCCATCCTCTCCCTATACGTCGAGATTGGGAGTGCAGAACTGCACACCCTTCCCCTAACCTGGCAGTGCGGTGGAAGCTATGTGCTCGTTGGACCAATCATAGCTCTGTCTTCTCGCCGTGTGATCACGCTTCTTACGCGCTGAGCGCGCGGTCAGGGAGATGAAAGGGAGGCGTTTGATTGGACAGGTGAGCGCGTAGCTTCCGACGCACTGTCAGCTTAGGAATGAACGGAGCATAGCGGTTCTCTTTTTGTTGTTTCATTCGAGCTTTTTACCTTTTTTTTCAGAATGCTCGTTTTTTTGTTTTGTTTTTTACGTTCTCCATATCCTTATCGTCGTCGTTGTCCAACGTACCGGCGTAATTTTTTAACTTCTTTTTTTCTTTAAACTATACTCAGCGCATGCGCGCGTTGCGCATCTATTATGGATGGCCAGTTGACATTACGCCCCGTCTCCGAGGGGCTCTGAAACTATAAGGTCAGAAGACGTGGACAGGGCCGCTCACATCAGCTTTATTATTCAAGTGTCCGATGCTAATCGGGTCTTTTCTTATTTCGGTATTACTATTTCATCCCTCGCCTGCAAAGTATGAGTTATGTAAATAATTTCTCCGATCCCCGCGTCTATCTTTTTTTTGTATTCGAACTTGCCGATGCGGTCGCTGAACGAACGCAGCTTGCATCCATCATAGTATTATCGGCTTCGACGATCTACTTTAATCTACGGTTCCAAAGGTTATTGTTTGTTTGTTTTCTATTCTGTCGTAGCCACATTTCAAGCGATCTAAAATAACGCATTGTACCACCTTTATTTTTTCCTCCGCCGTAAGGACATTTTAATTGACTACGTCTTTTACTCAGAAATACAAATTTTGTGTTTTATTTAACTGTTACATATAAGGGGTGAATCTTCTTTTTTATGCAATATTTGTTTGGTGCCGATATTTCATAACAAATATTTAAAAAAAGTTTGAAACAAAAAAGTATTACACGCTACATTTAACGTGAAGCTTTAGCCAGCTAAATATAACTAAGTTATTGATGCTATATGTATGATTAAAATGAACGTCTATTAAGTATGTGCCAATAAAGCCCGAAAAGTAACCTCCAAGCTGGTTATATATTAATCGTTAAAAAAAACTGGAAACCCCGAATCGGAGCAGCCCTTGAACAGGAAAATAAAACCAAAAAGAAATCTGCCCGCGAGGCTACTCTTCTCTTCGGATAGAGCGCCCTTCATTCCGTTTCCTTCAGCCATCGGAAAGCTGTCCAAGTATTTGGATAAAACACATATGCTCACCCAAGATTCGGCCTTCTGGCAGTCGTGTTTTGTTTTCTTCAACATAGGCACAAGTAAAATCCGATCTTTTTTTTGTCATACGTCATCGAAAATGAAACATCAAGAAAACGATTCATCTATGGGAAAACAATAAACTCTGAAAAACACCCCGAGTTGAGAGAAACATGAACCCCAAAATATGTTTATAATTTATAATGTAATGATAGAATAGAAGAATAATATAGAATAAACTAATGTAATATGAAAAAATATAAAGAAACAATAATTAAAATACAAGTTATAACCGAACACTTTTAAAGTTGTACTCCAAATCAGCTTTTTCTCTACCTGTAGTGGGCAAACGCATCCTGCTTAAATTTAGTGGCTGGTAAATTCCTAATTTTAACGGAATGTATCGATACTCTCGAGCTCAGAAATGCTCATGAACAAACACTGAGCGCGACTCGAAACAAGCTGCACCTTCTCTGTCCCCCAAATTTATCCCTAAGATTAATGCATATTTAACTTATATTAATGTTAGGGTTAATCATTAGAAAATAAGTCGCGTTTCTGTAGGGTCACAAAATAAGTTAGTATTAAAGCTAATTCGCCGAGCCGACAGTGAAGGAGGCATCGGCTGAAATTACGGTGAAAACACAAAGATGTCGTGATTTCTTTTTTTTTTTTGCTGACTTTTATTTATTTGTTGACATAGTAAGACGAAATTGTTTTGTAAGTAATTATTTATTTTGGTACAGTCGTTATCGGAGAGGTTTTGCAGCGGGTGCCCGGCTCGGTTTCATGTAGGGTCGTCGTGGCTCGTGACCTCACAACGGTAAGTAAAAGCCAACTTTACAAGGTAGCTCAGTTACGGCACTGGCCATAGACGCAGCTTGCACGAGCAGTATCCCCCCCTCCCCCCCCCCCCTCATGAGGTAATCTGGTCAGGTTGGTGGCGGCCAACGGAACCAGTCTTCGTTTTAGCTTAAGACCAGACGCAGCCGACGCTACGAGCTAATGGAACCAGTCAAGCAGAGTCAAAAGTGCAAGTCACTGCGCCTTTTCTCTTTATGATTGGTTCAGCGATGATAGAACGCGGACAGAAACATGGTGCGCCTTTGAGGTTGTCTGATTCGGCCCATCAGCTCGTAGCGTCGGCTGCGTTTAGACTTACGGTGAAACCAAGTTTGGATAAACTCAGGAAACTGCCCATAAGCGCTGCTTCCACGAGCAGTACACATCCCTCCCCTTCTTTCTCCACGGCCCACCTCCCGGCGTTCGACGCGCCACCGTTTTGGAGAATGCTACTATGGTAACTGTAGTGTATTCTGTTGAATACGCCTGTGTTGAAGCACAGCGTCTAGAGGGTGTTTAGTGGTGTGCGAATATTCGCAATTTTAAAATAACGAATCGAATATTACCCTATTTGATTCGTTAATCGAATCAAATAATAATTGTCAAGAGTTTGGAATATCTTCGAATAATTTCCGAATAGTCGTCATGGTGTCGCGCAGCGAGATTCTATTTCAGGGGCCCCACTACGCGCCGGCGCGCCCGCCATACGTGCCGCAAAATGGCAGTATACGTACCCCTCTTCTCCTAGGCACTGATCATCCTCAGCAGCAGCATCAGTTTCTTTCTATTTGTACGTTGCTGTTGCCTAAACTTTCGCACGAGGCTGATCGTGCATGCTTTCGCAAAGTGTGTCGTGGAGACGTTTCAGAACTGGTTACAAAGGTGCCGGCGCTTAGTATGAGCGAAGTAGAAGTAATTGAAGCGGGAAGTTCTTCGAAGAGAAAGCACAATCGAGTGTTGAAGTTCTTCGCTTGCTCCTGTGCGGCTTCGTCGAAATGCATCGTGTGTGGCGCCATCCTCAAAACGCGAACAAACACGACGACTCCTTTGTCGAATCACTCAAAGCGCCATCCAGGGGACCGCAAGGAGTATGAAAGCGCAGCTGCTACGGCAGAGCAACGTAATCCTCCAAAGTCCAAGGAAGCAAGTATGATGCCGGCTTTCACGCCCCGACTAGTAATCAGAGCGTTCGCGTCAGGGCACTAACAAAGAAAATTGGCTGCTTCATCACAACTGGCTTGTACAGTTACACAGTCATAGAGGAACCAGTGGAAGTTTCACAACGGACGTAATCTAGTAACGTTGGTGATGGCGCGATGACACGTGACGTTATGGTATCACGTGATGTCAGTATCCCGTGACGTTATTGTATCCCGTGACCCTTACCGGAAAATGTTCTAACGCTAAATGAAGCGATGACATTTTCCCGCTGCTATCTAGCGATGGAGGATTTCTCCGCTCTATCTAGCGAGAAGAAATCCTACTTACCTTGTGATTCTGTGGTATGTGCGTGGCACAGTGTGCAGTAGAGGGCACAGCGCCTCTAGTGCCACCGCAGTTCATGCTGCGGGACAAGGCAAGGAACCCGACATAATTTCTTACATGATTGTTCATAAAAGAAATTATCCTGGCACCATGTTCTATTATGGTGCCAGAATTATTGGCTGACTGCTTGGCACTAGTATTTATAAATGTATTTTTACTGCTATTCGTTTTTTTCAAACGCAGCAAGGGTGGAACTTTCCTGTGCAATGAGGCAAGCATGGTCACAATTATTAACAGGCTATAAACCATATTTCACAGGGTCTCAAAGCTGCGAAAACAAACAAAAGTATCGTATATTTTCTTGCACACAAAGAGTTTGCGAGAGAGAGAGAGAGAGAGGGGCGGAGGACGCGTCTGGCTGCGTCCTTCGTGTACAACAGTCGTTTATTTCACAATCCATGATACAACGGGCAGTCTGCGTTCTCGGGATAAACAAACACGAGTAATACGAAGATACGCGAGGCATGGTTGTCGAAATTAAAGAAGACTAAAATCAGGCAAGTCCTACACGCAGAAATTTCAACATCTAAAATGATGCTTCAATTGTGTTCTAAGGGTTTGAAGAGAAAGTGCACAACATCTGTGGCAGTCACAGACGACTTCAGAAACGGACGGCCTGGCTCACTATGGTTATGTTTTGGCTCAACTATTTGTTGTTCGGAGTTCTCATCGATAGATGCCGCAATCTTGTTAACTGCGTAACGATGATAAGATGCTCGGGATTTTCCACGCCTTGCCTTTCTCAAGCTGTGTGTTACCATAGAACAGCTGGAAAAAAAATACAGTCTCTTTTTAAAAACACAGTCATTCTAGTGTGCAATCCTACACAGCGTGCAAGTTAACCTGCTCCTGGCGCACATCGTGCGTGTGTTTACCCTCCGCCGAAATACGCCCACGTGCTTTCGTTTCCCCCGACATCCACCAGTCATGGAGTGCGCTTGGCCGTCTCGTCATCGCGTGTTCCCCGGCCGGTATCCATGTTGCCCTCTGGTTGGTGTTCTCTTTTTGCGTGCCAATGCGCCAAAGACGTATTTTGGAACACTTGCCCGCCTTATACACCAGTGTCTGGTCTCTTCCATGTGCGCCGCCATGCTTGTTTATCCTGACGCCATGACACAGTAGGGAGGCCGTGCTTTTTACGTGACTCCGTTTTTTTTTTAGAAACCTTCACACATATCGTAATGCAACAACGTGAGATATGTATAGTTACGAAGCTTTAAGAAGAACACCGATGCCAAGAGTGCTGCGAAAAACAAAAATATTGTTTTAGGCGCAGCCCTTTCTCCCCAGGAGTCTGCGTTTCAGAGTATTATTTTCTATTCTTATCGCTGGGGGCTAGGATTCCGGACACTGGTCTATAGGCACTGCCAACTCGAGAAACTCGAGTTACGGCGAGTCCAGACCATCTGTTATTACTCCGGAGCCAATGAGATTCTGGTACTAGTCGAAAAGAACGCAATAGAATTAATCGCGAAACTTAAGGCTTATCAACATCTGAAGCCACGCCGAGCGTTACTTATGTGGGGACACTTACTATACACTTTCCTTGTTGCGATATCTTGCCAACTTAATTAAGACTCTGAAAATGTTTTGCCGATGCTCTGATCCTGAAGGGTCCGATTGCGTGGGCTAAGACGACAGCACTCTGTACGTTTGTTTAAAAAAATACGGCCAAAAAACGCGACCGGTTTCATATATCGACAACGAGATTACATTTTCTCATTTTACACATAGCCTGTGTTCGGTGCTAATCTGCGCGCAAAACCAAATACTTAGGTTTCCAAAAGCTTTTTTCTTTAAATAAAAGTCTGTATCTTTTTTTCTGTCATTCGATACGTATGCAAAGTTTCCCGAATAACACTTCATTCCGAACAGCATAATTCCATGCAGCCGCCCAACATCCACGATGATAAGCCATTCAATTTCCGTTTCACATGTTCCGAAGATATTTCTTTAATCTTCCCATTCTAACTAAAATTTGGACGAGTGAATCCTACACAAGAATAAAACTAAAAATGTAAAATTAAACTTGGATGTTCAGATCGGTACGGAAATTACCTTCCGCCGTCATGAAATGAGAAGCCAGAACCCATTCCGGGCTGTGTTATCGCAAAGACAAGTCAAACATACATTAAACAAGTTTTATTTTTTTCTTACAAACCGTATAAGGTAAAAAAAAGAAGCATCCAGAGGCACTGACGGGTTATTGGTTTTCTAGTGCATGCAGCCGGGTAGAAGCATTGTAATCAGCACGTTAAAGTTGATGTGACATTTAAAAAAAATGCTTAAAAGATTATTAGGATCTTAGGATTTAACTTCTGCAAGAATTTATTTTTTACCTTCAACTAGTAAAATTGAGACAATCTCAGCTTCTGGGAGTAAAAATATTAAAAATTGAGATTACTGCGTACTCATAACGACGTTCAAACTTATTATGTGCTTTATAGCTGGCTCCAACATTTAAGAAATTGGTTTATATCGCAGTAATGCAGTACCTACGAAAGAACCTTCAACATCTCCACTAAATATTTCCTTGTAATTTTTATAGTTTTAGATTATAAGTCTGAACGTTCTTTTTCGGTCTAGTTCTACTGCAGATATTTTATTATTGACTATTCCTTGCTTCATAAATTGACTCAACACGTAAAAAACACTGTGAACTCATGCACTTCAAGTCTGAACGTGAGGTCTGCACTAGAGCACAGTACTTAACATATATTTTACACATTGTTTAGCGCAGACGGCATCTGTGCAAGAAAGCGAGAGCGTTGATAAATATTTTAAGTAAGAATATGTTAAACGGGAATAGAATCTCGTTCTTTAAGATTAACTTCTTGGCCTGCCCGCTTCCACTGAGAAAAGCCAGAACACACTAAACACTAGAAAATGTAAAATAAAAGGCGATTCCTTTAGACTTTCTAACGAGAGACGTTTTGCAAGTTTGAATCCAGCAGAGAGAAAAAAAGGAAACAAACAAACTGGAGGAGATAATTTAGAGGATAAATACAAAGTCTCTGAAAGGGAGCAGCCCACTGTTAGCAAGGCCGTTTTCCCCGGAAAAAATCCGTACTCGCGTAATACAATTACACATTACGGGTTCGGAGGTTCCCAAACGAAGATTCTACAGAAGAAAATAAGAAATTATTCGAGAACTGTTTAACTTATTATCGTTGTTGTTCTTGTTGTTTCTTCTCGTTTTTTTCTTTTACAGACATGTGTTTTGCTGAAGTTGAAGGAAGGAACAATATGGAAAAAGCTGGCGGAGAACGAGCTCTGCACGGAAGTAAAGATGAGCAGACGATTGCATTTCATGTGTAATTCAATTACACCGCTCCTCCGAGCAAAGTAACTAGTACGAGAATCGCGGTGTATGTACGGTATTTCGATAATGCTTAGGAAGGGTTAATCTACTTCTTTGCACACGCTGAGGATAGAAGAGATTGTATACAAAAGAAGCGGGTCTGTTCTCAGCTGTTCAGGAAAAAGAATATGATTATACGTTGGAAGATTGGAAAAAAATACGTAATTTTGAGGGTTCACTGCGTGTGAAAATCCAATTCAACTTCCGTAAAAGTATTGCCGCGTGCATGGTCGAGTCGGCATCGCTCGCGGCTCCCAAACGGACATACGGGGTTTGAACCCCTCTAACCTAGTTCTTCATTTTATCTTTTATGACTGTTCTAGGACGTTATAGTAGCGTCTTGTAATGTTACATTCGTTCCTGTGAGGAATGTTGTATACGCTACGTGACATGTCTAAAAGACGCTTAGACTGGCAACATCAAGGTAGGGGCTCTTTCGACGCCGTCGCACAATGTACGATTCGTTCTTGTTTAAGTTTGGAGGTACAAGTTCTCATCATTAAACGCCTATTTTTCAGTTAAAATATATATTGAACACTTTTATTCGTAATACAATATTGAACACTGTTGATTCTATACCTCTTGTTGGCCCTGTTAAAACGTGAAAACTAATATCAAGATTTGTGCAATATGAACCTGTTGGTGCTTTTAAACAGAATATATTGGTGGATTTCGGGGGTCTTCTTGGCTATAAGTTATCATCCTATTCATTTATTTTTATCTTTCGCTGAGGCGAGATGTCGAGCCCAGACTTGGCATTTCTTTGTCTTTTTTTTTGTTCGTTCATACATGTGTTTGCACTAGAGTCAAATTACATATATTTCGACCTACCATTGCAACAACACTGCATATACAAATCGCAAAAGAAAAAAAAACATAGATATAGTATAGGTGCAACAATCTATTATATTTAACTTTTTTTGTTTATGAAAACTATGTCCGTTCTTCAGATAAACCTTTCTAATTCTGCACCGTACCGATATGAATAGTAAAATTCCCAATTTATTTCACACTGACATAATATATTTTTCGAGTAAAAACGTACTAGCGTCTTTACTGAATTGACGCCTTTGCAGTTACAAAACTTTAAAATATTTAAACTAAAGACAGTTAGCTAATGCTTTCTGCTCTGCCGAGCGATGCCGTCATATATAATATTTGCGATGAACTAAGAAGGTTCAGTTCTACAAAAAGACCTAAAAATAAAGATTTGTTTTTGTCAACGACGACAGATACAACAAATTTCCCACTTTGTCAACAATTTTTCCACTTTGTCGACCACGAATTTTATGACAAAAGGAAGCCTGTCCTTTTGTCATAAAATGGTTAAACGCAAATATGTTTTACTCACTATAAAACGAAGGAGTTGCAGTTTACGAAACCATGTCTCCAAGATAAAACTTCACCTTCCTCCCTTGCTACCAGTACTTGTCATATTTACAGACAGAGTGAACATTAAAACACTTGGCAGCTTTTTTGCCAAATTTTTATTGTGTGGCGCTTTCTTTAGGCAGCAGCAATAGCTGTTATGGCCTCTTCCACACTCGAGCCATTGTAGCGTGATGTAGAGACCTCTCGTCGCCGATTTTGCCGAATGCGCAAAGAAGAAAGCCACTCCTTGGCTAATCTCGAGATTCGATCCCAGGGCCGATGGCTGGGAAGAGAGCTCATTACCATATAGAGCTTCGCCTGCCACCTCACGCGCCGCTTAGTAACCTGTGCCCTTTTGAGGCAGCACTACCAAGAAGTCAATGCCTGCTCATTACGTCATCGTTAGTGGAGCCCCGACCACGTCCCAAGCAGAAAACACGTCGACGCTTTACCAGAATCGCCGCAAACCAAAAGCTTCAGTCCTGGCGTCGCGCGCAGGCTAGCGTCGTGCAGCGTCGGGGATCCACTAACGATGACGTCATGAACAGGCCTTGACTTCTAGCTGGCATTGGTTGCGGACAACCCCGCATGTACGAGTCTCGTGCAGCACCCTAGAGACGGCCGCAGTTGCGACGACATCGCATCACGGCACCTGAGTCTCACGCCGCGTTTGTTTGAGGGTTTCTTCTGTGTGCGCGAGAGCGCCATTTCCAAGTACACATCGGCGGTGGTTCCTCTACCTAATGTGCTTTCTTCACAAGTTCAAGATGCATATGAGTTCATTAGCGTCCGATAAGGCGTGGCGGCGGTCGCTGTGACTGCTCTCAATGGGTACAAAAAAAAGAGCAAATTCTATTTATTTAAGTACCTCTAGAGGCCGCGCCCCGGTGGAGCATGGCGTAGCGGTCAGAATCTTTTGAATAGTTGAGCGGAACCTACCAATACATTAAAAATATCTCTCTTCAATTGTATTGTCATAAGTAGAAGAATGCGTGGATAACAGAAATATGATTCGCATCCAAACCGCATCCGCAGCCTTTGTATCCGCAACTGAACCGCATCCACAATCTTTGTCAATTATTTTGCCCGCATCCGAATACTTTGTATCCATGTCCGAACAATGTCCGCTAAATTCGAAACCGCATTCGACTCACAATTCACGCATTTATAATATAATGAAATCAAGCCATGAATGAAAAAAGATATTGAAAAAAAAGTGTTTGAATCGTAGTTTATGAGATGTTTACTGATTTTGTACAAATACTTTACCGTGCTTTCTCTCATCGTATTTATATTAGGAGTAAACATCCTTATAGGGACACTTCGCATCGCTGGAAAGATGATCGCAGTTACGAGGTGTTACCTAACATTTCGGGGAAGTTGGCAGTAAAAACACAAACACGTTACTAACCGTAACTCATTGTTACGGTTAAAACGACGCCCTTTCAGCCGTAATTTCATTTTTGGGAAGAGGAAAATGTCGCAGAGAGGAAGGTCTGGCAAAGAGCATGTGTGCGGGATCACTGTAACGTTTTTTGAAGTCAAACAATGTTGAACAGCGAGTGTTATGTCAGCGGGCGCGCTGTCATAATGGAGAAGATAATTTTTGTTTTTCCACTTGTCTGGACGTTTGCGCCGAATGGCTCTCTCGGCCGTTTAAAAACCTCACAGTAGAACTTTCCAGTGACGGTTTAGACAAGAGGTAACATTTCTTTAGAAACAATCCTGTGAATATATGTATAAAAAAACTATCAATAAGGACTTGATAAATAAAGGGCAAACGCCAACCAATCCCTAAAATATCTTAAGGTCCCAACGTTTCGGTGCCGGCTCGGCACCTTCTTCAGGGGGGCTATTTAAAAGAGAAGCAAGAAAACGAAGATGCTGCCCTACATTCACCGCAGAAGAAAAGAAAGAAGCTGCTTCTCTTTTAAATAGCCCCCTGAAGAAGGTGCCGAGCCGGCACCGAAACGTTGGGACCCTAAGATATTTTAGGGATTGGTTGGCGTTTGCCACTTTATTTATTACGTTTAACCCAACCAGGCAGACGTCTGCCGAAATGTTCACCTTCAATAAGGACTTGATATGGCTGCGAACTTGGCGCGTTTTTTTCGGCAACGGTGAACCTGTCGACTTATACTGCGACGGGCTTTAACTTTACCTCACACCCATGATTCATCACCGGTAATAATGTGGTAGATTAAGCTAGTACTGTCTCTGACTTGTAGCTTGAGTTTCGTACCGACAAAAACTCGATGCACCTTTTGTTAGGTCTCAGGAGTGTTTGCACACATTTCGCAGATATGCGCCTCATGTTCAAAATGTATAAAAAATACGCTGAACTGTCTCGTTTGACTTACCGAAATCGTGGATAATTCACCTACGATTCGCAAGGATAGCCTTGAGAACTATTCCTATGGCTAATGAAGTGGTGGTAGTTAGCGATTTTCCGGAACGTTAATCGTCGTTGAGAGAAGTTCTTCGGACACTAAAGAGTTTGTGCCCTAAAAAAGTTTTGCTTCGGCTCATGGCATTATCTCCAAAGGCTTCCTGTAGCATATGATGGGTTTCTGCAGGAGTAATTTTTAAGATCCAGAAACAATTTGATGTATATTGTCACGAATGACAAATGATGAGGTGGCGAATAACTGAAGAGACTAAACGTTTAATGGGGGCGTACTTGTGCCCAAAACAAAAGAAGAGAAGGTTAGCGTCGCAGGCGTCGATATCGGCGAAACAGCAAGATCGAGCGCTGGGGAGAAAAACTGACTGTGGCTCGCCACGCGGAGCCCCTTATGTACACGCGTTGACTTCTGGAACAGTCGGCGTAGAAGGTTCGGCGCGTAGAACTTTCTAACCTCGAATCAGCAACATGGTAGTCGTAATTTACCAGAACACCACATTGCAGTGTCAAAAAAAAGTGTACCCGCGGCCAGGAATCGAACATTCGCTTTTTTTGCGAGGAAGGCAAGTGCGATAATCGTTAAGCCACGTACGCCTGCCTGCTTGGTCAGCTGCTGCGCATGGCAATATTATATTAATTTTGTTTTTTAGAATAAAATCACCGATTCACTGACACATACCATTGCGAAATCAAAGTGAACTAAACAACGCGCCCTCTCGGATGCACGGCTTTTAGCAGAAGAATGTATAAAGCGTACTGCTCGCTATAACTAGCGGCGGAAGGGCGCACCACGTCAAGTTCTCTCACGATGTTCCCATTCGGAGAACTTTTGAGCAGCACCTTGTATGAAATCCCCCTGAGAGTCTGCGACACTCTTCCCAGAAGACGATCTCACAAGTAGAGATTTTGATTGCTATTTTTTTAACATTTACTTCAAAATACAAAAGAAAGCAACGAGTTGCTTTCTTTTGTATTTTCTTCTCGTAAAAATGGTCCCATTTTATTTTGATCAAAGCAGTAAAAAAGTGGGAGAGGGAGTGGGCCACTCAAAGCAGAGAAGTGCTCGTAAATCAGTGGTAAAATGAGAGTACACCACAAGAAAAAAAACATCAAACTGTTTAATAATGGCAGCAAGTTCTATTGGTCTCAATTTAAACACAAACCCACAACTGCATTCTCCGAATTACATACAGACCACTAGCTTGCTAACTGTCAAAAAGCTCACACACGCCACGTTTCAGCTGTCGATAAGGCTTCTACTTTCGTGTACCTTTGTATGTTTCTTTCTTTTTGCGAGAATAACGATTTTTATTTTTTTTTCCTGCCAAACAAGATTACGTTTTCCCGGAACAATTAATGGTCCTGCAATCTTGACGTTTTCTAGGGACAGCATTTCTGGCGAGATACAACGCTCTGAGCGCTATTTTCTGGGAATTAGGTATTTCTTGGCGTAAAGAACAATTTTCTTACCGATTGGCATACTCTTCTTTTATAGTAATTTGCTCCCGCAATACATTCGACGATGCACTTCATAGCATCATTCTCGTATTCACTTCATGTTGGCGCACACGTTAATGGGCCGCCTCGGCCCAATTGTAGATACAGACCCTCAAATAACCACATCCGACCCGCATCCGCAGCCCCTGGCGACCGCATCCGAGCACCAATTCGTCAAATCTTATTAATTTTTATCCGCATAAGGCAGATGGCTGCGGATATCCTCGGATTACAGCAGACATGCAGGGATTAGATTATAAAACAACGTCGCCATAAATATTCACAGGTGAATATATTTGTATTGTGAACCGAGTTGCTTTCTTTTGTATAACCTCAAAACTCAAATAAATTTTTTTAATGCGGATTCAAAATAAAATAAACCCATTTTAATTGAAACCTGAAGAGTATTGTGTGCGCAAGACGTTTCATTTCAACCTTTTTCATGTACAAATGTTCACCATAACTGTGGCTGCATTCATTTAATATGATTGAAGAATTCTCTCAATATGTCTTGCGTTTTGTTTTAATCAGTATATGAGATTGAGAATCGTTAAAAATTAATCACGGCATTATTAATAAAATTTTTGGGATTATCAAAGCAAATGAATCATCCTCCCACAAAACATGAACCTCAAAGAGTATTATATTTTATACAAAGTATCTTCAACCAAGGTATCATAAAAAATATTTCCAAAAAGTGGCACGCAAAATTATAATGCTTAATATCCCCCTAAGTATAACGGGGAACCTGGAATTTGTGAATAATAAAGCAGAATTTAGGAAAAACGCTCTTCGGCATATTCGTTTTGTGTATTACGTAACTAAAACTTCACCCGAATACAAAGCTCCACGTCACATTTCTTTTACAGCTCAGCTTTGTCGTTGTTATTAAGGACCCCTATACCTTGTGTTACTAGTGTCCAGTCATAGGCACTACTTGCATGAATATGCAATATACTGTTTCATCTCGTCCTCTAAGAATCAAAGGGCTGTCATCAAAGCGGCTAAAGTGGCTGAATTCATTAATTTAGGGCAGTCACCTACGATGCTAGCATTGATCTTCGCCGATAAACTTCGGAAGTAGTGTTCAATAAATTGCCAGATTCCTGTTCTTCCTACCAGTGTCACGGAATGTGCATTAAAGCACCGGTCTCCGAGGAACACTTTAATTCTAAAGCAAATACCTCTAAAGTAACTTTTGAATTCGAGCAATATCACGAGAAGTCAGGGAGGGAAAATGTTGACCCCTCCTTCAGGCTAACGACTTGTCGTGAATCGCGTTTCAAACTAGAGCTGCTTTCCTTTCGTCAATTTTACTTTCATGCTATCCACCTCAGTCATTTTATACTTCTTCTTTTTTTTTCTTTTCACTGTCTCTCCCTCGGTTCTCTCTACTTCTGTCTCTTCCGGTTTTCATTTGAGCTTTTCTGAGACCGGCTCTCCCCGAACAGAGATTTACGAGAAACTAATGACCAGAGCCATCGCCTTACCAAGAGCTTTGCATGATGTTCTTTCTTTTCTCCTATCTCTTCCAGCTCGCCTGTAGTTAAAAGTGCATAAAGAACGTACGGAAAGAATCGCCTACTTAAGCAGGCCTTTTCGAGATCCCAGCATCTCGTTATGGAAACAGGCACTTAAGTATACGTGCTTGTTAAGTAAGAAACTCGCTGTCTGCGTTCTCTTCCTAGAACTATATTCGCCTAAATAGGTAGTTAGCTCTCTTCTCCACAGTGTAGACCGTTGACGCGTCGTTACAATTCACTAGTCATTTCGACTCCAGACTGTCCTCCATGGTGTGCGATTAACTAGATGAGCTTGACTCGTTCAAGCATGCCGACGTCGGCGCCGCGCCATCTGGCTTGCTTCCTCGTGTGACGTTGTTTTTCGTTGTCGCGTTGAGTGCTTATTGCACTCAACGAGCTTGCCGTTTGCGGGTTTGTAGCGGCGAGCATGAAATACGTGGTCATCGAAGCAACTTTTATCGTTTTGCCTCAGAGCCAGGTTCACACATACATCTCAGAGCTAAATCAACTCTTTACTCGGTTTCACGCTAAGTACCAGCGAGGCTGAGGCTGCAATCCGATGGATCCAACGAACTAGCACCAAAAGTGCATCATCGCGGCCTCGTCGTTTTTGTGCGTTTCTCATCACCGGCTATATAAATCACGCACAACAAAAAAGGCAAGATTCACGGCGCCTTTACTGTGCGTGATTTGTTTAACCTTTGATAGGAGACAAAATAAGAGGACTAGCGCCGTGTTGATGGACTTTTGGCGCTGGCTCATTGGATATATCAGATTGTAGCGTATGTTGCACTCGGACTTAGTGTGAAAAAGGATTATTGGAAACGGCCTTATGTAGCGCTTACTTGAACGTAACTTTCGTATTGCAAAGAACTCTCCAGGCTTGATGAGTAATGGGACACCCTCAGCCCTTCAAACCCCTTCAGTCTAGCGACCCCTCAGCCAAACAAATTCCTTCATCCATTCCGACTCTTCAGCCCTTCAGACCCTTCAACCCTTTAGAGCATTTGGCCTCTTATATCTCCTTAGCCTTTCAACCCACTAGACGCCCCAATGGCTGTGAGCCGTAGCCCCAAAATGGGATTGTTTAAAGCGTGCTTGGAAGATTATTTTATTCTGAGTGCTACATACACGTTGAAACTCAGAAAGAATCAGAGCCAACGTGTGCTCAAACACGAGTACACGAAGGTATAGACAGAGGCGATCAGACCAAACAGCGGCAGCCGAGCACTTTCCCGCCAAAAGATATATTTCGAAGAACTCAAAATGCCGCAATGTAAATTCCTGAGTTCTACGGTATTTCAAGTCTTGAAACCCACCAGGTGCACCAGAGAGACACACAAACATACGCACACGTGCCGCAACGACCGTGCAGGCGACGACCATGCGAGTGATGGTTTTTACCTCTTTGTGTTTATTAGAGTCTCACCAGCAATCTGAACTTCACCAACGGCGATCGCTGTGCCTGCCCCGCCGCTTCGATGCGGCCGAAAGGTATGAGGCGGTGGTGAACGCGGACGTCTTCCTCGTTATTTGTGACAGGCGCTCCGTGGTGCGGATATTTTCGACCGGCCCGTGTCGAGTGTTATTGCTGCAGCTAACAGTGACAGTTGCGACTGGTCATCGTAAAGCTCACTCGGCTGAGGCGTTGGTCGGCTTGTCAAATTTGAGCAGCGTCCATTTTGAACGGTCGACCGTCTCGGGCGGGTTGCTTCAAGAACGCGAGTCCATCTTCGGCTCATCGGTTTGGAGCGGATCCCATGAGTTAAATTTTGCCTCTCTCGCGGATTCGGGAAAGCGCTTCGGACATACCAGTGGAATTCTCCAATAGAAACACATTTAGCGAAAACCACGAAGGCAACACCAACATCCCACGCCGTCGGTGAAATCCTGAGTACGTTCACGGTGTCGTCCCTGGTGCCGTCCCGGTGGCATCTCCGGTGACTTCTTCGCTCGCTGGACGAGCTCCTAAAGCCGGACGTAGCAAGAGGCGCTTGAAACGGCGCTCAAAGACCGGCTCTCTTATTCGCAGACTGAGTTGCTTTGGGAGATAGAGCGCACGGGTGCGACGGAAAGCCGACACACTGCGAACGGCAACCGCGAGGTCACGCTGATTCCAGAAAATGATGCGGAAAACCCCACAGCCCACTAAAAAGAACCATTTTGGGCCTCTGTCATGCACTTGAAAAATTCATGAATGGTACGTAGAGCCTCTTACAAAACTTTGACAGACATCTCAGACCTCTTAGAATTGTGTTTGAAATGTACGTCAAGACCCTTCAGAAATGTGGCCGGGCCCCACAGATGGTTTTAATAGGATCAGCACTGTGAACTTCGGACATACGCTATATCAGCGATGCACACTAATATAGCTCTGATGCTGCGCGAAGTCAGTGCCGCATCAGCAAGGTCATTGCTATTTCTAACGCTAGCTAGTAGCGCTGAGGCAGCGGAGTATATATTGTACGCTTGAGCGTGGGTTCCTTCAGATAGCAGCCAACGCTACAAGTCGATCAGTTCAATCAAGAAGCGTCAATATCACAACGTCACAGCGTGCGTAGTATTTATGTGCGTGAGCTACCATCAGCGAAACCAATCAAGCGCTGTAAACATGCTCTTACCTTCCGTCTTTAGTTTGCGTTGCCTTGTTGGACTGTGTCTCATAGTCTCAGACTATCTCTTTGGTTTCTGATTTGGATGGGCAATTTCCGGTTTTAATTGAAAAACACCGATAATCATCCGCCAATGAAGAATATACAAAATCGTATAGAACCAGAAAACAATGGCGATCGAATATTTTCGCTTTGATTAATACCGTTGAATGCTTTCGGCCTGGCAACGACTATGTTTTCTAACCTCCTTTCTTGTAGAGGTTCGTCAAACGTGTTATCTCGTGGATCTCGCATTCCTCCAGTGTCCGATCAGAAGTTCACAGTGGTTCTTAAAAGACAACATCAGTGTGGTTCAGGGCCACTGACTTGGAGAACGCGTCTCTTCAAAATAATGAACCTTAATTACTCTCACTGTTGCAGCATTTATTCACGTTGTCTAGAGGTGCACAAAGCCTCGTTTGTGTTTAATTTTATGATGTTTCGTTCTTAGAAATACGGTGGCGACAAATTTGGTTCAATAATAAATAGTATAAATCTCTTTGTTTTCACCGATAATCAATGTGCTTAGTCTCGCACGACTCATCCAGCCGAAATACACCGACGTATTAACAAACAAAAAACGAAAAACATTCGCCGATTTTTCGAATTAATAAACACTCGGAAAATTCACACCCTACTTATGACGAAGCCTAGTACTATTAGTGTTTCAATAAAAATGGTTTTGAGCGCGCCTGCTAGGGTTGAGCGGCGTCGGCGCAACCGCGCGCGTTGCATTATGGGACGTTTCTCCGCTAAAGTTATCAGGAAGAGTTTTCCGCTAGATTTAGCGTGAAATTTTCTCGCTAAAGTTAGAAAAAAAATTTTCCCGCCAAATTTAGATCAAAATTTTTCCCGCAAAATTTAGCGGGAACATTTCCCCGCTATCTTTAGCGAATTAAGTTTCCCCACTAAGTTTAGCGGTGAAATTGATGTCAGGTGACCTCAACACCAATTCAGTTTCCCAACTAAATTTAGCGGAGAAAATGACGCCCGACTTCGTGTCATGTCACCCATGAACAAATTCAGCTGCAGGAGGAGAGAAGGAGATGGGGAGCAGGGTGATGGAGGAGGAGGAGAAGGAGGAGAAGAAGAGGAGGAGGAGATGAGGAGGGGAGGGGGAGGAAGGAGGAGGAGGAGAGGTGGGGAGGAGGGTACGGAGGAGGAGGGCCATACCCTCCCTTCCTCCTCATCGACAGCTGCGGTCTAGTTTCGCATTACAGAGGTTGGTAAACGTCTTACATTTTTTATGTTGGTCTTTAGCTGGCCTTTATGTCCATGACGTGGTCTCACAAGGCGAACAAAAAGCAAACCTTGATAGAAGTCTTGGCTGGACAAAGCAGAATTAACGTGTTCTGATAGTTTTGTAATGACTTTGCTTTCATTACTTTTCTGCTCTCGAGGTTCATTGTAAATTTTTGAAAGGTTTGTATCTTATATAATTGTGAAGCAATAAAGATGAATGAATTGATCGATGAATAAAGCTGTACACCGAGCAAATACGCGACGCCTCGCGCAACGCGGTTCCTTCTTCCCCAAAACAAGCATTCCAATCCTGGGCATGAGAATTCACCGAATGAGTGACATATAGCTTTCGCTTATCACGGGGATTGTCTAACTACTGCTTCTACAAGGGCTGCATATGAACTTAACGAAACCGGCGAGATGCATATTACACACTCCAAGATAGTAGACCCGAGCACTTGTCCTTTGCAAAGATTTATTTAAAGCTACGTGACTATTTTAAAGCTGTTAACAAATCGAAGTCCACTAAGGTGATCGATAAAACAAAACCCAACTCGCAGGACTACTGAGGCATGCCTGCAAGGTTCACCCGCAGCACGGTTAAGCCATACCCGACTTTGCGCTGTCACTCGTCAGGCTGCAAATCCTGGTTTAACAGTTTGACGCCGAAAGCTTAGAGATGGCTTTTTGAACTGTCCTGGTCTCCTTTCAGGAAAACAACACTAAAAACGAAGACGAGGTAATCCCTTGAGTGCCTGCAAAAGATTTGGGGAAAGCGTAGAACATTGTGTTTAAAATTCCATTAATGGAGAGTTGAAAATTTCCGAAGAGAGAATAGCGGGCGGCTACGGGAATTCGTGGCCTAATCCTCAAGACGTCGAGCGCGCTAATGGAATCAATCACGTTTTCTTGTTCTTTCACGGTAAATCCGGTGGCCTGATTGCCGTACTCACCTGTGTTAAAATGTTTCCAAGCATTTAAACTAAAAACCATTTTCTAAAAAAATGGTGGCGTATACACAGTGCTTTATTTTAGTAAAACAGCTTTATTGGGTTTCGAAAAAAAATTTAAAATTACATAGGTTTTAGCAATCATACTCTTGTACGTTACTGAACGTGCTTTTAGTGACCGAGTAGAGAACGATTGTCAGAGCGTTGTGCAATATTATGACAACAGAGAGCGCTGCTTACCAGACGTCCACACCAGCAATTAGGTGCCCTGTTCTGGTAGGCTTGGTAGTAAGAATAAAACTAGTGTTTACTGCAACTTTAAGGCTGGTGCTATTAGGACAAGCCTTTATCTTAAAGCCGTGGTGTTGAAAAACGTTCTCTTACCAATTCCCTGCCTCGAAAATACACATGGGGAACAGGCATCTTAATAGTGCAAACTCGCGAAATATAAACTTAGAAAAACAATCAACAACTTTCAATACTTGAGGTCGATTAAACGCAAAAACAAGATTGCAGAGTCACAACGCTCATACTGCTCCAGGGCAATTTTGCAGGACTTGTGATTTACCCTCTTTCAATGGTGCGTTAGCGACTGCCAAAATTTTCAGTTATTTTGGGCTTCATTCAGTGGACTTTTCATCCTTCTTTCGGTAGCTGAGAAAATAACATAAAATTTCGATTGTTTCAACGGAGGCTTCGGAAAATGTCTAAAAATAAGATGTTTGAAAAACAAAAAAAAAAAGATATGTTGCGGGAGTAAACTGCCAGTCACTCCGGACGTGAGTGATCAAATATATATATATATATATATATATATATATATATATATACTATTTAGGTAACTAATAAAGTAAAATGGACAACTCATTTTAATTTGTGAAGGTAAACCTATTGTTCCTATGTGAAATCTCCTGATCATCATCAAAAACCATTAAGATAACCTCTTTTAGAAAGTTATGAGGCAGGTACAACAGGTATACGGCGTACAAAAAAAATAAAAAAATAAACACGCCTTTTTGGACGAGTCTGCATGTTTTGGTTTCCTATCGCAGCACACCTTTGCGCCAGGGGTCCTGCCCATCTCCCGTGGCCGAGGCGCGAAGCTCCCGCGTATACTATTTCGTAGGATGGAAGGAGAATTGACCCACTGCGGTTGCTTGCTTCGACCACCAGGGGCAGGAGAGATGGTGCAAATATGCACCCCGGATATGAAATCCTAAACCTTCATGATGTCCCTGAGTTCTATGCGGGAGTAAAACAATTAGTATATACAAACAATTAACGGAGTGAAATTAAACTTTTCATAGAGGTATCCTTGGAGTAATGCAGATATCGAACTCAAATTTTGTGAGTGCAGGTTTTATTAAAAAAATTAAGCCAAAATAATATTTTTTTTTATGGAAAGAAAGGAAAACTATAAAAGCATTCCAGTTGAGGCTGCTACTCACAGCTTGGGCAAAATAAAGACAAAATGTGAAATCTTCTTTGAGATGAATAACCGAAAGCAGGTCCACTAGTTCCGAGCCTATGTAGTGCCGTTTGTTAGCAGAAGCATTAACCTGACGGTTTTCGCATTGTTCTTACTTTGCATAAAAAAATAGGCTTATCTTTTTTAGTTCATGACGTCCGCATTGGCTGGCAGTTTGTTTTCGTAAACAGTTCCTATTTTTAACCACCCTATATTCAGGGAGTTTAGAAAATCTTCGATGAAACATAAAATTGTATTTTATATTTTATGTGAACATGAAACGCTAAAGCTGTCGTGACACCCGTAAGGATAGAACAGCAATCATTAATTCCTTAGGAAGTATTGTGCTTTGGTTCACCCTTTCCTTTAATTCCTTTCCTCCCGAACAGGCCAGTGGTCCGGCGCGTCATCGGAATCCCGGTCCCCGCACTTCCTGCATGAACCTCCGCAGCGAGTCGAGTTCCTGAACGGCACCGGGGCCGTAGTGCCCTGCGTCGCCCACGGCACCCCGGCGCCCAGGGTGTTCTGGATGACGCGCGCCGGACACCCCGTCACGGAAGTGCCGGGCTTGAGGCACCTCAGGACGGACGGGTCGCTCGTGCTGCCGCCCTTCCAGGCCGAGGACTTCAAGGAGGACGTCCACAGTGTCGTCTACCGATGCGTGGCCACAAACTCTGTCGGAACGATAGGCAGCCACGACGTCCGCGTCAAGGCTGGTGAGTTTATTTGCATTCACCCTCTGTTTCGCGGGCGCTTACAAGGCCTCCGGAATGAGCTTCTTTAAAAACAAATATCGATCGGCAAAACAGCGCACGCCGACGGGCACGCGCAAGTATGAAATCGCGAGCTGGTTCACCGATTTTCCGAAAGAGTTAATTCTAAATGCATTGGGATGAAACTGGAAGATTCCTCGTCATTCGCGTGCGCTTTGACGCGTGGCATTACCGAAAGGCTGCTTCAAATTATGCGTTTGGGTTTGGTCGACCGGCTGGACTGGCGTTTTGGTTTGGTAACCACTGTGATACAACCGCCTGCATGGCAGAAGCAGTGCACTTGAATTTGGGAGTGGTTGCAACCGCTCAATCTGCGTTACGGTGGTGTGCGGCTGAGTTTGCAGTATTCGCCACTCAGGGTGCGGAGGTTTCGAAAATGTCGAGTTGTTCCCAGTCTTTGTAACACACTCCTCACGTTGTCCTTCTCACAACTCAAGAATGCATGCATTCTCAAATACAAGGAGTGTTTGCAGGAGGGGCCTACCAATAACATTGTAAGCACTTTTTATGGTTTTAGTTTTTTTCAGGCAATCTCTTTGGTGCCACCTATGAACTAATCCTGATCCGATTCCGGCCAACATATATTCCCTAATTGTGGACCCATATTTTTCTCACCATAGGATTGAAAATATTCTTAGACTCTTATGTGTGATCATGTCTCATATACCGTATGTAGATTAGTGCTTGCAGGTGCACTCTAAAAGAAGGAAAGTAGTATTTCATCCCCTAAAGGAGAAACTCAGCTGACCCATATGTTCCACCAGAAAGTGAGGAAAGTTCTTCCTACAAAACAAGGAGGAAATTTGCTACCCTAAAAAGGGTGGCAAAATGCCACCCTTTTCCTCCCAACGCAGGAAACTTTCTCCCCTTGTGTAATTGATATATATTCAGCCAGATGGTGCTAAAAACGGCAAAAATAATGTTGTTGAACCTTTAATCTATTTTTATTTTCCCCCGACTTTCAAACGCCATATTGTATATAAACTAGAGCACTGAATGCGCGGAATAAACGGAACACAAGCAGAACACCGAAACAGCAGCAACAACGCGGCGACACCAAACTTTTTTTCTTTATTACCTTGATAACATATGATGCAGTACAAAGAAGAGATAAAACGTTAGTGAATGAATACAAAGGACAACACACCGGGCTAACAAGGTCACGTGAGGTTAAAATGTTCCCCGGCAGTCGTTTGGTGGTGAGCCGCAATGATTGAGGTCAAAAAGCTCGTAAGGCTGCCAACTCGTCCAAAACTGACAACCATTCAATGTCACTGTTCAACTTAGCGTAGCATTCCTTGAGGTGCTTTATACAATCTATAAAGTAGCCACGAACAGAACGGGCACCAACTTCTGCATGACGCACCGCCATTCGAATTTTCCACATACCATAGGCCCAGAAGCGTGCTCAAATCATGTGTCACTGGTTCACTCTCAACCGGTAAGAACCTAATAACCTACGGCGTTAGAGTAGTTTTTTTTTAAGTTCGTTGGAGGATGTTTTAATAAAGGAAAGCGTCCCCAATGTCCAGAAAAACGTATTTAATATTTTCCGGCTTCGTACGCAAGGTGCAGTTAACCGACCAGTATATACTAATTCCCTTCACTTAAAAAATTGTCTTCGCAGGCAGCGTCTTTATGGGGAGTTTAAAAAAAATGACAACCACCGGAAGGACACAAGATTTCTTAACCCGTTTCAGTACATACTTCCCCGACTCTCCAGAATACAGAGACGTATGCCTTGGTGAAAGCATTAGTATTTTCACTAGATTCCGCGTCAACATTTTGCGCGATACAGAAGACAAACATTCAAAGGAAAACAGCACACAAAGAAACTACACGCGGATACAAGTTCTCGCAAAAAACCCGACAGTGGCCCATATCGCACTTGGTAAGTCAATACAAGAAATCCCGGTAGGACGTCCATTAGCTTCGTTTGAATTACCGTTCGAATAAAAGATGAGATTGATCGCGAGTGAACATCAATCGTGAAGCAATTTGACGTATAAATAAGTGACACAGCCCCCAACGCCGGGTTCCTATCTAAACTCCGAAAATCAAGAGGCCGAATTAGGAAAAGGCCGAACGTCAGTACGCCGAAAAATTGAAATGCCGAAAAATCGAAATACCTAAAAATCAAAACACCGAATAATCAAAATGCTTAAAAGACATAACGCCGAAAACAACATGACAAAAAAATAACGCGCTTTGTGACTACCACTTTTTTCGTTTTCCGCCAGATAACTGTCCTCTGACATGAGCCTGTTTAACTCTTTCTGCAAAGGCACCAGTATCAGCAAAATAAACTGATGTAAAATTTCGTAACTTTTCTATCTGTCGTAAAGCTAGGTATATCAGTTCATAAACAGTGAGTACGGACTTCAAACTGGCAGCAATCGACCCTATTGGGTCGTTGCTCCCGTCGTCCGATGTGCATGTTTGTCTGTTCTACTTGTGCCAATCAGTATGGAGGAGAGTGCAGCACTTAGGACTGTCAGTGCTCTACAAAAATGATGTAGGTGGCTTCGCCATCAAGGTGAGGCAGCTTGCAGCCCTTTCGTTCTTGCCCACCGAAGAAGTACGAGATGCCTATGCGTCCTTGCAAGCACTCTTCCCGCAAGAAGCCTCTGACCTGCTGCGATGGTGGGAGGACAACTATCTGCTTGGGAAAGCACCCCGCTATGTTGCCGGAGCTAACACCGCGGAGATCATACGAAGTCCTTCGGTATTGCCGCCATCCCTCTGGAATCTGCTTGCCCTCGCTCAGAACGGATTTCCAAGGGGCAACAACGCCGTTGAGGCGTTGTTGCCCCTTGGAAACCGGGACAACCGGGACAATGTCCACGTTCTAAGCTTTCTTCGAGGAATTGCACACAACTTATCTGTCCGAAATGCAATAAACAAGGAATCGCTCTGCTATGCCACGAGATATGCAGAAATATATTTTTACATTTTTGAAGGCTTGAACCATGCGAAGGGAAGCTATGCTCGGGGACAACCTTTCATGGCTACTAGGAAATAGTGCGAAAGCGCGTGCACATCGGCCGGCGGAACCTCTCCCCTAACTTTGATCACATTGCCGAGAAACTTTATCTTACACTATAACTAGGTGAGGCCAGCATTTTGAGGTTCGGTGCTTTGAATTTTCGGCTTTTCGTTTTTTCGGCTTTTTGAATTTTGGTGTTTTAAATTTCGGCATTCCGATTATTCGGCATTTTGATTTTCGGCGTTTTGATTGCCAACCCCCACGCCACCTTCTTTGGGCCTAAGAAAAAGACCGCTTCAGCTAGTTCGCTTCAATTGCGGCATCCAAATAAACACTGCGAAGATGCTATGAATCCGTTGAATGTTTTTCGAGAACAGCGCAACAGTTAAAAAAACATACCAAACGTTGGCCAAAAAAAAATTCCAAACAGTTGCTTTCAAGAAAATAGACAAGTCATTTTTCACCTACATCTCCGTAGCCGCCTTTAGTTTATCAGTTTCCTCACGCCAATCTGTGTTCTCATGACAATGGTCTAGGCCCTAGGGGAACGCCCAGGTACATATGGGGCGCTCTTGACCACTTGATAGTTTCAAAGCAATCTGGAGCATCAATCCACTGGCCGTGCCATAGTCCGTAGCACTTCGACCAGTTTACAGAACATGTGGTGACGTCACAAAAACGCCTTGTCACTTCCACTACTTTAATGATGCTCTGTTTATCTGAACAAAAAATGGCTATATGATCCTCGTACGACAACATTTTTACTGCACTCTGATTTAAAATAAATCACTTGATGATCTGTACATTGAAGTATGTGACGGTAGGAAGGTTTCAAGAATATTGCGAAAAGCAGGCCGTACAATGGGCATCCTTGCCGCACCGAAGAGCGGGCGTCTATCTGGCAGCTAACTTCTCTTTGACCAGAAGTCTTGTTGAGCAATTTGAATAGGCCATTTTTTCTCCTTGCACTAGAACCGAACCAACGCCGATGTATCGCAAAGGGCAAAAAATAATTTCATGGCGCAGACAATCAAAGGCCTTTTTCAGGTCTAGCTTGTTCATTGCTGTTTTCCGATATTCCGAGTCACAAACTTCCAGTAGACGTCTAGCGGTGTATATATTTGTGTATATACTGCGTCCTTTTAATCCACATGTCTGATGTGGACCTACAAATTGCCTTATCGCACTTTGCACCCTCCTAGCAAGCACTTTCACGTGAATTTTATATCCGCGTTAGCCAGTGTAATTAGCCTATACTTGTTAGTGATGCGCCGCTTAGCCGCGTCCTCACTTTTAGGAATCAGGATTTTACTTGTACTAAAAAAAAAGGTGATAACTTGTTAGCCTGATAGGATTGGCATAAGATTCGATACAGTAACACCCCGATGGCCGCCTTAATTTTCTTTTATAAATGCCTTGTTCAATCCATCCGGCCCGGTGACTTACATATGCTAAGCTCATCTATCGCTCTTACGACCTCGGTTATACTTATTGGTTCTCCCAAATACTGTTCGATGGCGCTGTCTAGCCTTGGCAGACTAGGCAAGAATTTGGTTTCAAACCATCGTGCCCTGGGTATTTTGATCTGAAATAATGTTTCATAATAACCAATAAGCACGCGCCGAATAAGAGTCTGATCACTGGTCGCTGTGCCATTATATTCTATCTCCGCGATGTGGTTTCCACTTGCATACTTCTTTTCTATTGCAAGCGCACGCTTAGTGGGCGCTTCCCCGATAAGCCACTTTTTGCCCGAGTTCGGACAATCGCTCCACTATGTTTCTCTTCGTCTATTTTTGCAGTTTTGCTTTAATACTGTTGTTGTCGTCTTTGAAGACCCCGGGCGTCTTTGGGTCCTCTTCATGCAGCAGCTCTAAATCCAGTCGTAGTGGGCTCTCTACTTTCGTTCTTCCCGCTTTATTTGACGAGGGCGTTCTATTTCGTCCAATTATACCTGTTCTTTAAAATGTTCCCATTTAGCGCAAATTTCGTTCCCTGTTGCGTTTTTAATTTTTTCAAGCTTAGTATGTACCCTCTCAAAGAGGCATGCTAGACAAAACTAGCAGGCCGCTCGAAGTGCCTTCCTTTCTGCTAAACTGGCATTAGCGCCGCTAGCCTCCGCAGCTCCGCTATTTCTCCGCTAGCATCGCGAACGCACAGCCGTCGGGTCGTTGTACTTGAAATAGAGCATAGCGGGAGAACCAGAGTGATCAACTGTCGGTGAATTCCGCTCGCAGATCTAGAGCGCTCCAAAAGCGCTCCATTTGGAGTGCGCATATTCCGCTCGCAGATATGGCTCAAGTTGGTCATCTTCCGCTCATAGATATCTGGCAGCGCCGGCCCCGTTGAGCGCCCCAAATCGTGCCACAGCCGCTAAGTGGAATCCCCCAGATCTTGGCGGAAGTTGACAGAGGCGCGCTAACGTCATTTTCTTTAACTCGGCGGTGCGAATGCTCCGCGAGGTTGGCGAGATCGTCATTCCGGCAGGGCGCCGGGCCGTCGAGTTGAATCTGTTCGGATGCGTCGGTTGTTTACGCGGGATTGTGATGGCTTGAGCGCTTCTACCTAGCGTAGATAAGGGATGCCAAGCCGGGACTGGAACGTGGCAAATCGCAAGTGCCGGCATCTCTGGTCGTGAGAACTAGAACGAGAAAAAGAACGACAAAAGATCCGAAGGAGGCAGACGCAAGGATTGGCATGTTTATTTTGCCGCCATTGATTTTTTACCTTTTACACTGCATGCCACCGGCGTTTCCTTGTGATGCATTAAATTAAGAACAGATTAGGCAACGACCGTGCAAGTGATGGTCTGTGAGCACTTTCTGTTTACTAAAGTAATACCAGCAATTTGATCTTCACCGATGGCAATCGCTGTGCGTGCCCCGCCGCTTCGAGGTGGCCAAGTGGTGTGTGATTGTGACTAACGCGGACACCTTCCTCGTTATTTGTGGCATCGGCTCCGTGGTACGGATATTTTCGCACACATGTGTCGCATGTTATTTCTGAAGCTTAGTAGCGACAGTTGTCACTGGTCGTCTGAAAGATAGGTCGGCTGAGGCGTTGGTCGGCTTGTCTCTCAAGTTGGAGCAGCGGCCATTTTTTAACGGTGACCGTCTCGCGCGGGTAGGTGGGTCGCTCCAAACATGCGAATCCATCTTCAACACGCCAATTCGGAGCGGGTCCCACGGAGCGGAATTTTGACTCCCCTCTGGATTTTGGAAAGCGCTCCGGATCTACCGGTGGAATTCACTATAAAACATTTTTGTAATGTACATGATTGTCTGTACATAGTGCTACAGCATTGAACACAATTATTATTAATGCGGTCTGAATTCTGCGCACCATTCTAAAAGTTATATTTATGTGAAAAGACAAACAAGCACTCAAGTTTCCGTCCCTGCCGTCACTGCCATTAAACATGTTCATGGCAGCAGCGTCAGTTCGACCGCCGTTACCGCCGCGATCATGGAGAAGGAACTTTTCTTCTTTTTTCACGTGCCGCCAGACTGCATGCCAATCGGTGAAATAGAGAAACGGGAGAAATTTCCTCTCCTTCCGTTAGCGACTGGATAAAAATCATTTTTGCCTCGATTTCTCCTCCTTTATATTAGAGTGTGCTACAAAATCTTTTTTCTAGTTCCGGACTAGAAGCGTTTAAGTCCATTTTGCACACTGGGGACATCACTTTTTCAACACCGAGCAACGCGTCTTATATATGTTTGCAAGCAACCAAGCTTATCTGGCCACCGTGAAAAAATGTTCTGCTTGGGAACCAGCCTGGCAAACATGGGCACGCCTTAGCAAAGCTTGACTATCAGATTATCTACACGCGGCAGCAGCAAGATGGCGGCGCCCAGAGGCCGAGCTTATAAATGTTTAAAGTCCAACGCAAGGAGTATATGCCGCCTGGAACGCGTCTCCCACTGGCGTGCTAACCGCGACCAAAAACGTGGTCCTACGATTTCCGCTTCATGACATTCCAGATGTATCATTCTGTTGCCGGCCACGATTGTGGCAGTGTCACAGGAGCGGTGGTGGATGCGGCCGACTTCTGTACTGCTAAAGGTGGCTTCGCAGGTTGACAGTCCGCGGAAACGTTAGCAGCCGAGGCTACGTACCACGCAACCGCAGCGAAACTCACGTTCGCCCGTACCTTTTCCTCGGACTTCTAGGTTCAACCGGCAGGATCGGATTTGCGACAACATGACACGCCAACTACTGTTATGTCATGTAGGAGCCCGCAACAATGGCCGCAGCACGGAGCTCGGCTCACGAGCTCCGTGACGCGGGTCACGCGAAAATAAAAACGTGCGAGCCAGTCGGAGCCCGAACACCAATCGATTCGGTCGTGTTCTTTTCCCCACAATTGGTGACCCGGAATCTGAAGGCTCCCCGTCGCCTTCTCTAGCAGCCTCAACCAACATGGATCAAGGCAACGCTCACACTGGCGACGGCACGCCACTTCAGTCCTCTGACGCCAACCTCGCAACCATCAACTTGCGCCTTCCCCTTTTTGGCCGAAGAACCCGCGAGTTTGGTTCACCCAAGTCGAGGCGCAGTTTCATCTTCGGCGCATCACTACCCAGCTCTCACGATTCTACCACGTCGTCGCCTCTCTGCCGCCAAACGTGGCCGACGAAATCGACGACGTGCTGACGGAGCCACCGCGTGAGGACGCTTACGATCACTTAAAAAGCATTCTGCTCGAACGAACAACGGCATCGGAGCGGTCACGAATCCAGCAGCTGCTGACAGCGCAGGAGCTAGGAGATCGCCGCCCATCACAACTTCTCCACCAAATGCGACAGTTGTTGGGTCCCCAAGCCACCGATTCCCAAGACCGTATACTGCGGGAGCTCTTTCTTCAAAAACTTCCGCAAGGAATGCGCATGGTTCTTGCAGCTGCTGACGACATGCCGCTAGATCGCCTTGCCACGCTGGCGGATCGGACTGCTGAATATTCAGCCCCTTCTATTGCTGCTGTGGCATCTCACGAGCCTTACGAGCCTCAGCCCTGGCAAGCAACAGTCGCCGAGATCAAGGCAAGCATAGCAGAGCTTTCCTGCGCTGTTGCCGCCATGAGAGCGTCAGACGAGAGACCTCGACAATCCAGACGCGGCTCCCCTCACGCCCGTTCATCCTCGCGACGAGCCTCGCGGTCAAGCAGCAGAGCCCTGTGCTGGTACCACCGGCGTTACGCGGAACGGGCCACACACTGCCATCAACCATGCTCCTGGTCGGAAAACACCGAGGCCCGGCACTAGCAGCGGCGAGTGACGAGGGCCAACACACAAGCCGCCTTTTCTACGTTGTTGACAAAATCTCTGGTCACCGCTTCTTAGTGGACACCGGGGCCGAGGTGAGCGTCTTGCCTGCGTCACGACTTGACCGTCAGCAAGCGCAACATACCGCGCCCCTACAAGCCGTCAACAGCTCGGCAATTGCCACTTTCGGCCAGAGATCCCTAACCGTCGACATAGGACTAAGGCGACTTTTCCGGTGGGTTTTCGTTGTCGCGGATCTCCGTCAAGCCATACTGGGAGCGGACTTCCTGGCAAACTTCGGCCTATCCGTCAACATCCGTGGCAGAAGCCTCACCGATGCCACCACATCCTTGACCATCCAGGGTATCCTATCGTCATTCAACGCTTCCCCGATGCGTCCCCTGGCGACGACGTCGAGGTACGAAGCCCTCCTCACAGAATACCCTGCCATAACCCGGCCCTGCAATGCGGAGGTACCAATCAAGCACGGTGTGACACATCACATCATCACCAGTGGCCCGCCCGTCTCCGCGCGTCCTCGCCGCCTATTTGGCGAGCGACTGAACATCGCGCGTCGAGAGTTCGAACATATGCTGGAGCTCGGATTCGTCCGCCCGTCTTCCAGCAACTGGGCGTCGCCACTACATATGGTCCCGAAAAAGGACCCGAATGACTGGAGACCATGCGGAGACTATCGCGCTTTGAATGCATGCACGGTACCTGATCGGTACCCTTTGCCGAACATTCACGATTTCTCCGCTGGACTGGCTGGTACCAACATCTACAGCAAGGTAGACCTGATAAAGGCCTACCACCAGATTCCCGTAGAGCCAGCGGACGTGGCCAAGACCGCCATCACTACTCCGTTCGGACTTTTCGAATACGTAAGAATGCCCTTTGGCCTGCGAAACTCCGCGCAGACGTTCCAACGCCTTATCAACGAAGTCACCAGAGGACTTCACTTCATTTTCGCGTACGTTGATGACATCCTCGTAGCCAGCACCTCTCCGGAAGAACACGAGCAACACCTGCGACTGTTGTTCGACCGGCTGCAGGTGTACGGTCTCGTCATCAACGCGAAGAAGTGCGTTTTCGGCGTTGATGCACTGGACTTTCTGGGCCATCGCGTTACGTCAAGGGGCATCTTACCACTCGCAGACAAAGTCCGGGCAATCCGCGAGTTTCCCCAACCCACGTCACTTCGCAAGCTTCGCGAGTTTCTGGGCCTGATCAATTTCCATCGTAGATTCATTCCGCATTGTGCTGAAATGATTCAGCCCATGACTGATCTTCTTAGAACCACCAAAGGGCCGTCATCAGCAGTTCCATGGAACGCAGAAGCTGCGTCTGCTTTTTCCAACGTTAAAGAAGCCTTGGCCAATGCAGCCCTGCTTTTCTATCCGCAACCTGGAGCCCCCACCCGTCTCATGACTGACGCCTCCAGCACTGCTGCCGGAGCTGTCCTGCAACAGATGCTTGACGGCGAGTGGCGAACACTTGTATTTTTTTCCCAGAAACTGAAGCCCGCCGAAACACGTTACAGCACGTTCGGACGTGAACTTCTTGCCGTGTACCTCGCTGTCAAACATTTCAGGTATATCCTTGAGGGTCACGAGTTCCACATCTTGACGGACCATAAACCACTAACGTATGCTTTCCATGGAAACCACACCGCCTACTGCTCCCGAGAGATACGACAACTTGCTTTCATTTCCGAGTTCACGGTTGATCTCCGCCACGTAAAAGGCAAAGACAACCCAGCGGCGGACGCGCTCTCCCGTGTCGACGCTGTCTCGGCAAGTCGTGGAGCTGTCGATTTCGAGAGCATTGCTGCCGCACAACAAGATGATCCGGAGTTGCTTGCCCATCCTGACATGCTGAAGTCCTTGGTACTCAGGGCAGTTCCTCTCCCTCATTCTAACGGTACCATCCTCTGCGACATGTCTACCAGCAGTCCTCGACCTCTTGTTCCGCTAGCTCTTCGTCGGAAAGTTTTCGACCACCTCCACAACATCAGTCACCCAGGCATCCGAGCCACACAGCGCCTGATAACAGCTCGCTACATCTGGCCTACCATCAACGCGGATGTACGTGGCTGGGCACGAACATGTCTGCAATGTCAGCGCTCTAAGGTGAGCCGGCACACGGTGACTCCATTGGTACCGTTCCGCTCTCCTTCTGCACGGTTCGACCATGTACATCTTGACATTGTGGGTCCACTGCCTCCATGCCGAGGATTTACTTACATCTTGACTTGCGTTGACCGATACACCAGGTGGCCCGAAGCTATACCCCTACCAGACATCACTGCCGAGACTGTCGCCAGGACGTTTGTTGAGGTTTGGATCGCCCGCTTTGGCTGTCCATCCACCGTCACAACGGACCGGGGACGGCAGTTCCAGTGCTCGCTTTTTGCCGCTCTAGCCCAGCTCCTAGGAGTTCACCATGTGCATACTACCGCCTACCACCCCTCGGCTAACGGCATGGTAGAAAGACTGCACCGACAACTCAAGGCGGCAATTACGGCACGAGACGGGCGACTCAACTGGGTCGATCACCTACCATTCGTCCTCCTCGGCGTTCGATCTGCGCTCAAACTAGACCTCGAATGCACCGCAGCGGAACTCGTCTATGGCTCAACACTTAGACTTCCTGGTGAATTTTTCGACAGCAACAAAAATTCCCAAAGTGTCCCATCCCAAACGTACTTGGAAAACCTGCGAGAGCTCATCCGAGAGCTTCAACCGACACTACCTCGACTGCCTGATTCTCAGAAAGTTTTCATCAGCCAGGAGATCCAAACATGCACACATGTTTTCATCCGCAAAGAAGGCAGCAAGAAAAGTCTAACTCCGCCCTATGATGGACCTTTCAAGGTGCTCAAACGCACCGAGAAAACCATGACTCTAGACGTCAACGGACATACACAAACCATAGCGATGGACAGACTCAAGCCTGCATTTCAAGAATTCAAGGGCCAGTCTCCATCCACGGAACACCTACTGGCTCTGCGAGCCAACAAGACCCCTCCCACAAGAAAGCGCGTCTCATGGACCCCATAACTCTATATAGCTTTTCTTGTACTTTTATGTCAGAACCGAATCTACTCATTATCTTTTTTTCCTTGTTTTTGTTTTGCCAGCATGAGATCTATCAGTTTTTCTTCTCCTACGATCCATGCTACCAGGGGGAGCCCTGTAGGAGCCCGCAACAATGGCCGCAGCACGGAGCTCGGCTCACGAGCTCCATGACGCGGGTCACGCGAAAATAAAAACGTGCGAGCCAGTCGGAGCCCGAACACCAATCGATTCGGTCGTGTTCTTTTCCCCACAATGTCGTTTACTGCCGCTTGGTGGCCACTTTTGTCTTTTGTGCATGACGTGACTACGACGTTAAACGCAGTCGATCACGCGTTCCAGGCAACGAAGTCATAACTTGGTTGGACACATTCAAAAGCGACAATGCGGAAGGGTTGCCCCATTACTGGAGAAGGCAGCCGAAGTGTATACACCAACTCGTGTTTACAAACAAACCGGAGCGCCCCTAGCGGACGCCACCGGCGCCGCGCATGCGCGGTGGACGGTGGGCAAGAAGCCCGCCGTTGCCCATAAACAAACCATTGAATTGCGTTGTTGTCGGCGTCGGTGGGAGTCCCCTTGCTCTTTTTCGCGTTGGAATTGTTCATTCTACGTCCTCCTAACAATGTCTGACTGCTTGAGCGGCTTCAGCAAAATTAACGAGGCAAAACTTTGCGTGAATAATGTGACGTGCGGCGATTCATTTCACGTGGACGCCGCAGAACGGGCGCCAAAGCCTGACTCCCACGATGAGATTCTGCTCGCTATTTTCAGTCGCGACGTCGCTCGGGCTGCAAAAGCGTGGACCGTAGCTGAGATGGTGGACGTCGATACTGAAAACCGCAAGTAGAATCGGGCATTACAAGTCGGTGATGGCCACTGGTAACAATGATCAACATCTTCTTGTATCTACTGTTTACACTTAGCCCACTTACCCCAACCAACCTTCAATAGTGTTTTGAGGCCTGCACTTAGTTCTTATCGCAATTACCGGGTCAACGTTTGGTTTACGGGGCGCTCTCGTTTGAACGAGCTGACGACAAAAAGCAGACAAGTTTGAAAGAGCAGACGACAGTTCGAACGCATGCGCAATGGAGTGCGGGCAAGAAGCACCGCGTCCCGCGTCAACAAACCATTGGAATGTCACGTTGTGGGCGTCCGTGTGAGTCTGCATACTCTTTTTAGCTTTGGAATTGTCGATTCGACGTCCTCATAGCAATGTCTTGCCCCTTTATTCGCCTGAACTAAATTATGAAGGCTCGTTACGCCGCTAAATTTTGCGTAAATAATTTAACGTGCGGTGATTCATTCGCATGAACGCCGCAGAATGGACGCCAAAACCATGATGAGATCCTTCTAGCTATTTACGGTCGCGACGTCGCTCGTGCTGCAAAAGTGTAGAAGGTAGCGGCGATGATCGACGTCGATACTGAAAATCGGAAGCAGGAACAGACCAAGCGTAACAAGTCGGTGATTGCCACTGGTACCAATGATCAACATATTGTATCTACTGTTTACACCGAGCCTACTTAAGACTTTTGAGGCCTGCAATTACTTCTTATTGCAATCACCGGGTCAAAGTTTGGTCTACGGGCCGCTTTTGTTTGAACGAGCAGACGACAAAAAGCAGACAAGTTTGAAAGAGCAGACGAAAGTTCGAACGATCGGGCGACCGTGTGAATTTGAAGACGCACCGAACCCGTGGGTGGTCCGGACAACTTGGCGGTTTTCTCTCGTTCATGTTGGAACAAAACGAATACATCTGGCGACCACAAAGTGTTGCCCGCACAAGCAGTCGTAGTTCGACAGCGTCTGGTTTGCCCTTCTCACGGCTACTATCCACGTTCTCGGGCGAACGGAGGGGGCAGAAACACATGAAAACTGATCTTCAAGCCTTTCCAGACTGTCTTGGTACAGCCCCCATCGCAGCATTTTGACGAGAAGGCAGGTTTTTTGTATGGTTTCTTCCAAAAGAACACATGAACGCATGTCTCGCACGGCGACTTCTGCCCACCGCCCCAGACCGGAAGTGCGCTCGACGCGCCACCACCGCGGCATGACGTAGGAGAGTTGAGTTCGTGTATATGCTGTTGTTGTCCTTTACACAAATAGATCTGTTGCTTTCTCTCTCTCGCTCCACTGGCCATTTGAGCTGCTTCGTCACAGTCACGCGTTTTGGACATGGTCAAGACGTACGAGAGGATGACACGCGCATGTCGTCCCAAGAGAGAAGAAGCGGGAGAGGAGGATGAGGCGACACCAAACACTTTAGTAGGGAAAATACCTTACTACCCGAAGTTCCAATGACCTGGACGCGGACAGGATTTGCGTAGCTGGAATGGCTGGACACGCGGAGTGTCGCGATTTTGTATTTATGAATTGGTAAGGATGGCTGCCGCCATCTATCGCAGTCGACACCCGTCGAGACAGCGGAGACAGCCGTCTCTGCTGTCATGGCAAATCTGGTGTTTCGGTGTGCAGGTGGCAGCACTCACCCTTGGCGCAGCGCGAAAGTGTGGGTAGGGCGATTTGCATGCGTTCTCCTGGACGCGGAGTCCCTACGCCGCTATGGGAGGACTTGGTGGTGTAGGTGCGCTGTTAAATGAAAATTAGCGAATTTGAATATATCTTCCTATACTTCGGTTCACCTTAAGGGGGCACTCCGGCGATTTTTTTTTTTGGCTCCCTTAACTAACTATATTTTCTGGAATCGCCAGACGTTACCCTTTCCGGTATGATACTTAGTATCGCGAAATTCAAAATAGTTATTGTGAAATCGGCAAATGAAAATAACATCAAAACCAAGATTCAGATAAACCCGCGCTTTTCAATGCCATGACTTCAGGGGAAGACAGGCTTGCAGGTCGAGCGGGCAGTCTAAAAATGAACTATGCCGAGCATTTGTTTCGTGCCACTGCGCGGGGGCTGGAGCAAGCTTCCAAAACATTAAGTTGACACCATAAAACTCCTTGTAATCAGCTGTAAACAAAGTCTATAGTCCAAAGATTGTACTCCTGCCTTCCACTCATGTAACTTTTGCATTGTTGCCAGTAAAAACACGGTAACCATCGAAATTGCAAAGTAGTAACCGCAAAAAAAAAGTTATTCTGGCCAAATATTTTGGTAACTATTCCAGCGACATTTGTTGGTCTTTTTAGACGTTTGTTGGTCTGCTCAGGCAAATCGGGAACTACGAAGAGAACGCTTGCGTAGCCCTTTAAATCCAGACGCAACCGAAGTATCCGACGCTGCGGGCTATTCTATATCATTCTGAACCAATCATAAACCGAATAGGCTTAGTGAATCGCTCTCTTTGACGCTGCTTGATTGGTGCCATTACCTCGTAGCTTCGGCTGCATCTGGACTTTAGCTAACACGATGTATAGTAAAGTATTCGGCAGCGCCTGAAAACGACGCGGGGTCGATATCTAGAAAGGTCGGGAATGAACATACGTGTCGTTTCATATTAGATGCAACAATTATACGACAATTCCATAGATAGATCGGAATGTGGCTCCACATTTTCGCTGAATCTGTGATAAATAAAGACGTGGGTTCTACAAAAATCCCAATATGTGTATTTTACCTGACATAACGCCTGTCAAACTTTTTTTACATATGTGCCGGCAAAATGAACAAGAATGGCTCATGAAAAAAAACATCAATAAATACTTTCAACAAGCATAACGCACAAGCCCCAACAGATTGTTCCCGCTGATCGCCGTTATCAAATACTATAAAACCCACATTTCTCCAGCGACTGTGAAAACAATTTTAGACATTCCCACAGCCTACCGGTGAAAAAACAACAAATGTTGGATGAGATGTATGAGAAAACTTCGTCGGATCACACTCGTGTGAAAACCTACATGAAGGGTTTTGAATCCGACTTTAAAGACCGTTCTTCAAGCGAGCATCGCTTCAACGCCATGCACATACTATACCAAGTCTCCCTATTCGTGAGTTTAAACCCAGCATGTCGCAGTATGCAAATATAGCCACCGCATCAGCTACTTTCAGAAACCTTATCCGAAGCCAAAATTTATATATATATATTTTGTGAGGATTTAAATATACTCTCTCGGAGGATCAGCGGCTTCGGTTTCCTTTGACGGCCGTCCACATAAAATTGCAGCCATATATATATATATTTTTTGTCAGCACTCTTGTTTCTCTTGGGCTTCCCTCGGATAAAAGCCGGATTACGAAGCAAGCGAAGTTTCAGCAAGGCGGTGCGATTTTTACGACCCGCTGACGGACGCGACGAATAAGCTTACAAAACACCCAAGCCAACTGCGTCAACACTGTCGCGCTGATTTCGCCACCAGGATGGTTTGACCGCTCGTGTAGCACCACCTCTTAAAAGATACGTGCGCGTGTTCGTGTGTGTGTGTGTGTGTGTGTGTGTGTGTGTGTGTGTGTGTGTGTGTGTGTGTGTGTGTGTGTGTGTGTGTGTGTGTGTGTGTGTGTGTGTGTGTGTGTGTGTGTGTGTGTCGTGTGTGTTCATCTGCGTGTGCGTGTGTGCGTGTGCGCGATGCGCGTCCGTGCGTGCGTGCGTGTTTGTGTGTGTTTGTTTGTGCGTCTGTGTGTTTGTGCGTGTGTGCGTACGTGCGTGTGTGCGTGCGCGCGCGTGCGTGCGTGCGTGTGTGCGTGTGTGTGTGCGTGCGTGCGTGTGTGTGTGTGTGTGTGTGTGTGTGTGTGTGTGTGTGTGTGTGTGTGTGTGTGTGTGTGTGTGTGTGTGTGTGTGTGTGTGTGTGTGTGTGTGTGAGAGAGGGGGAGAGTGTAATCGATAAATTCTATGCCACATTGTAAACTTTATTCTTAGATAGTAAAACGCCTCTTCCGGCATGTTCATTTGCTGTTTCATCCGTGGAGAGCAGTCACTTGCACTGAAGTCATTCCATGCCAAAGGAGACGCGGTAATATTTTCATGTCTAAGATATGTACGGAAATATTCATTTGGATAAAAAAAACTTTGAACAACCAAATAAAGTATTTTTTTGTGAATTGTTTTTATTCTTACCTATAATGGGCTCCAAATTTCCAGAATTTGCATCAAGCTCGTGTGCTTCAGAAAAAACGTCTTGAAAAAAAAACAATTACGTATCACACAAATTGATATGGGTGTTTAATTACTTGGTGACGCGCCCTATCTTAGAGTCAAATAGAAATATTGAAAGGCGTCATTTTGGGTCCTAGTCGGAGCTCCAAAAACAAGAAACTTTATTTATTTGTTTTAGTCAACTCCGAGTTGGGTATTAGCTGGAATATTTTTTCATTTGCCCCTATAAAACTAATAATTGACTTACACGCGCTAAAGTTTCAAAGTATCGTTTGCGTCTAAATTAAATCACGAATTCTCCAGTTTATCCAAAAATTAACTTTTTGAGAGTCAGAAATGCAATATGGGCACTGGTTCCCGGCACTTTCGAAATAGCAAAATGTTCAATCCACCTCTTCTCTTCAACGTATCATAAAATGAGAAAAATATTTTTGTTGTTGCTGAGAAATTATTCTTTTAAAGATGAGCTTCTCCGACCATGCCCCCAGGCGCCAGCCTCCAAGGCGGCGCACACCAACGAGGCGTCAAAGTTGTGAGACGCCGTCACAAGGTCTTCGATGCTGTCATGAAAGCAACCTTCCTAGAGTTGAAGTGGTGGCTATCCTGACTTCCAGGCATTCGTATCCTCTTTACGTTACGTAATAATACAGACATCATAAATTTTCTCTACTTAAGCCCAGGTAACAGCGTACGAGCGCATGCCCTACATCGCCTGCGTCCTGAGCTTGGGAATCATACTACGCGTCGGCCTCGTCCGTGGTATGTCCAGGTGTAAAAGCCATTAAAACCGGATTGTTTTGCACCGATGCTAAATGATAACACTGATGTAACTTCTCCATTGAACTTAAATGTTTTTTTAATAGAACTGTGATATGTTGAAGTTCGTTTGCTTATCCTCCAAGGACGCGCTGCCGACATAGTAACGACGTCATGAAATCGAATGCGTCACTCTCTTAAGCGTCATTGTGGGCAGGGCTTGCTGACAATATTTTTTCGCGCAAGATTAAGATCGGGAGTGAAATACAAAACCTGATCGGTGAATATCTAAGAAACTATTTTCTTTTTCCAAGATCTGTAAAATGGTCAATCATCTCATAGTAGTTGGCGTCACTATCGGAACTGAAACATCAGGCCATTAAACTATTACTTAAAAAGTTGAGGCGGTTTGTCTACTAAACCTACTCGCCATGGCAGGTTTTACCTCATCTAATGTTCGCCGAGCCTGCCACTCAGAAGGCGAAGACGCCGCCCGTGTAACTCCCACCTCTTATCTAACATACTTTCTCTAATAATAGTAGTGAGTTCAGAACTCGAGACATGCTCTGTTTGCCTCCACTGTATTCCGGAGCCTAAAATACGGTACATGTATGTAACCTCTGGGGTGTGAGGCGTCCACCGCAAAGAGTGGAAGGATTTTTGTATCAGTACACTGCTTTTGGTTGCACTACATGTTCTGTCAAAATACATTTAACTTCAATGAAGAAGTGCCATCACCGTTACTATTTCGGATCGGTAAAGTGCTTGTCGGTTTGTATTGTGTTTATATCTGGAAATACGACAGAGGAGACCGACGCGTAATATGCATTCCCAAGCTCGGGAAGTAGGCGATGCAGGTCATGCGCTCGTCGGCAGTTACCTGGGCTGAAGAAAAGTAAAATTATGATGCCAGTATCATTACGTAACGTATTGAACATGCGGGTGCATGGAAGTCAGGATAACATCCATTTCAACTATATTAAGAGAGTTTTCAAGAAAGCAGTGTAGACCGTGTGGCGGCGTCTCACAACGTTGACGCCTAGTTGGCCAACGCCGGCGTGCGTCGCCAACCAGACTGGCGCCTGGAAAAAGAATAAAAAAACTAATCTTAAAAAAAAAAGAAAAAAATTATCAGCGATAAAAAAAAAGTTTTTTTTTTTGGTCATTGTGTTGAACAGATGAGGTGGATGGCACTTTTGGCTACTTCAAAAGTTCCGGGCACCACAACAAAACGAGTCTTTGAAAATTTAATACAAGCATTCAATTATTAGTCTTAAAAAAACAAAGGAAAAAAGTATTGTACCTAGCACCCAAGTCCAAGTTGACAAAAAAGTAAAGAAGTCTCATAAAGTCTCTTCTTTTTGGAGCTCCTATTTGGACTCAAAACAGCGTCTTTTAATGTTCTTTTTTTTAGTGTATGATACGGTATATTATTAATTAGGCGCCATACCCAATTACTAGCACGCCCTGGAGTGCAGCCGGGGCGTGGAGGCGGGTGAAATTTGGGTTGTACGCGACCGTTGTTTCACAATGCTTTTCTTAACTACATGAGTTTTATGCTAATTTAAAAAAGTTTGCGCATGATATCATAAAACAAATTCACAAAGATATATATATATATATTTTTAGTTCAGACGTTTCTTTATCTAAATTAATTTTTTCGTACATAACCCAGACATGAAAGGATCGTCGCGCCCCCTTTGGCATGGAATGACGCTTGGGCAATCAAGGCACTCGGATATTTCTTACGACGTCACTACTATCCTTGCTTCATGGCCGTACCAACTTTCCTCAACGTACGGTAGCGGGGCTGAGAAAGGAGTAGGCACCAATGCATCGTGCTGTGAAAGCGTGCTTATTAACCACCATAGCAAAAAAAAAAAAAGCTGTACGGCCTATTTATTACTTTAATGGGGATGATGTTGCCCACTTAAAGATACATAAATATGCAAAACATAAATTGTAGCGGAAACTAAGTGCAGAAGGTTGTGGTTGCTATAGCCCAAAATACCACCAATAAACAATCTATCAGTATACGTGGACTTCCAAATACACTAAGCACTGGAAGATTAAGCACGTGGAAAGTCATGCTGGGTATTGGTGTCAAATTTTTAGGGGATCTGGACATTGGCTAGCTTGCCAATATTTTCCGTTCACCTGCGCGGTGGGACGGTATATAACTAAGTATTTGCGTGCATTCATATCAATTCACGCATTTTCGTGAATTAACCTCAGCAGTGCTACATGTATCAAATTGTGAGGTCAGTACATGACTTAAAAACACAAAGGGCTTGGTGACGGTAATAAAAATCGATATCTTCTGTGAACCACTTAGCAAAGAATCCAAGTTAATTTTAGGTCGCAACTTAAAATAACCTTCAAAAGACTACAGTTCCTGAGCTGTAGACTGAAGCGTCCCTAATTGAATGAATCTCTTTCAGATCAAAGACCCCTGCCTTTTTTTATATTAGCTTTTTTGAGTACTGATGACGCGGTAATATTAGGAACTACTCAAAACAAAACTCGATCTACATACTGGAGTGCTCATTTTACGGAGACAATCTTCTCTTTTTTGCATATTTAGTTCCTTCTTCAACTTCATTCCAATCCGGATTCTTTCGCTAAACGTCGCCATGCTGCTTCTGCCCGCGCCTTCGAGGAATTCTTAGTACTGAAGCCGATATTTTCGTCTTTGTTCTCAAACCTAGTTTGCCTTTGATGTTGATACGGCTGGCGAGATCATATCACTTGGGATTGTGAATAATTACTAGTATGGCATGGCCGGATGAATGCGTTTTTGATTTAATGTGGGAGTGGCGCGAATATTATGCCCAAATATTATCAGACGTTTTGATGAAAAAAGTAAGCTTGGAGCTTCTGTAAAACTCCTGGAAGATAATCATAATTCAATTACTTCATCCATTAATATTCGGTAATCAGGTTCGCTTTATTGAAGTAGAAGTAGAACATAACAACAACAAATTTTAGTAAGAAGAAAGTTCTTAGACTATGCGGCTAGCAAGTGTTTGAAAACGTGTCTTCATTGAATCGGAACGCAAGGAGAGGCACGCCAATTAAAGGGCACCGTAGAGAACGCCCAGGAGCTAGCGATGACATGGCAGCCAAGCGCGACCCGTCATTGGTCGAGGTTGGGGGTAAACAAAATCACGTGGCCTCATCTGGGGGTGAACAAATTCACGAAGTGCGCAAAGAGCAGAGGAACATGAACGCCGCATAAAATAAGGGTTAGAACAGAAATAATAAAAATGGCAGAGCAAGAAACAATACGACGAAGAGACGCATAGATTAGAGTATTAAAGTCGACACGAATGTGAGAATTAAAAGAGTAATCATCATTAGAAGCATAAAGTAAGGTTCGAGTTGTGTCGTTATGTTCCAGAAATTTGTGACAGGCGCTTGTAGTTCACTTATCTCACCCCACGTGGCGTATTCACCTTTAACTTTTACGCCGTGTGCGAATTCCGGCCATATGCGGAGTCTGTGCCGAGCGAAAAAAAAGTGACTTGCAAGATAAAAGAAGGATGAGATAATGAGTGTCTTGCGGTGTCAACATACTGATAAGTTTATCATTTTCGCTTACCACAGGGTGCTTATTTTAGGCGTTTTGCATCGTCTCTTAAAAATCCGTGAAGGCTACACTAATGTAGTATGATCACGTAATTTATACAACCAGGGGGACAATATATATGGCGCTAATCGTCGCGATAAGTTGAATAGTTAACTAAATTTTATAGAATAATTTTAGTAAAGATAAACACATTGTCCAAATTAGATGAGCGACATCAACAACCATCAAATGACCGAATTTCAGAAATAATTTCTGCACATATGAAACGCGGTGGTGCGCTAATCTTACCACTTTTACAGATGGCGCAAGGCTGGCGGTACGAAAACGCGAATGATAAGTTTGCTCTCCGCGTCCATCATGCCAAACCATCAGGAGTCAACTTATACTGAGCAGCATCGTCTCAAAGTGGAGAAAGGTTCGACCGTTTTAACGCGTTTGTTCATCTTTTGAAATTGGGGCACCCGCGCCTTGGCAAGGAACTTTTGGGAAGGCAACACAATTCCCAACTCAAAACGAGATATAAAATGCAGATCTTTGGAGCTCAACCTCGTTCTATGCAAATTCTTCAAAATCAATTCAAAACAAGTATCAAGCACGGTTGGTTCGGCTGATTTTACGCATTCGTTTATCTCTTGAAATTTGGGCAACTGAGCCTCGCCAGGGAGCTTTTTGACGAGAAACCGGTTCCAGACTAAAGGCAGAATAAAAAATGCAAAGCCCTCGAACCTATTTGCTACTAAATCAAATGCTCCAAAATGAATCCTTTGTGAGAAAACAGGTCTCAAATTGGGGATGGTTCGGCTGCTTTTACGGATTCGTTGATCGTTTGAAATTGGGGCACCAGCGCCTCGGCAGCAAACTGTTTGAGGATAACCCAGTTCTAAACTAAAGGCGTAATATAAAATACACAGCCGTCGAGCCTATTCTGGTACTATGGTAAATAGTCTAAATGAAATCCTTTTTGAGAAAACTGGCCTCAAAGTCGGGATGGTTCTGCAGTTTTTACGCATTCGTCCTTCTGAAATTCGGACACCCGCCCCTCATTCAGGAACAATTTTAGGTCGGCCAAAAACTTAAACGGCTGATAAAATCAAATAAAAATTAAAGACGTTTACAATTCTCTGTAATGCCAAATTAGAACGCAGCTCTTGAGGAGGAGGAGGGGACGGTAATTTTTTATTCGCCCGTTTCCTGGTTCAGCGGCGTCGGCGTCGGTGTCTGCATAAACTTGGGTTGCATTATGTGACGTTTCTTCTCGTGAATAAATTTTGCGGGAAAATTTTACCCTCGACGCCACGTGACGTCACGAGGGTAAAATTTTCCCGCAAAATTTATCGGGAAATATTTTCGGTAAATTTAGCGGAAAACGTTTCCCAATAATTTTCCACGCTAAGTTCAGCTGAAAAATTATACCCTCGTGACGTCGCGCGTGACGTCACGTATGGCGTCATTATGGTGAACGTCCCATAATGCAACGCACGGGTACGCAGACGCCGACACCGCTCAACCCAACAACGGGCGCCTGAGAGCTGCGCTTTTAAAATTTAGGGCCTGCGACTATACGCTAATGCCATGGAAAATTATATTAAGTCAGCCATTTTAGTTAAACTTTTCTCAAATTCGACATGGTTCGCCTATTTTCAGGAATTCGTTCATCATTTCAAAATAGGGCACCCAAGCCTCATCCAGAAACATCTTCAGGTCGGCTGAATTCTTAACTGGTGACAAAATACAAACTTCAAGGCCGCCGACTACAGGCCGGAGCTATTGCAAAATCTTGGGCTTCAGCAGTTTTCGAGGAATGTGGTATCAAGTCGAATATTTCAATACCGTCTTTTCCCGATTGTTTTTGGTTGTTGCTTGTGTGCAGGGCGGTTGGAATAATTAATTAAATGTAAACATTTGTAAAAAAAACGTATGTGCCTGAATATTATATTTGACATATGAATGTTAAGTTCACAAGAACAATCATCCTCTTATAAATCGTTTTTTTTCACCGTTGTGCTCCCTTTCCTTGCGATAAAAATAACCGCTATAAACACATATACCTAATAATTGCGAGACTATTTCGGACTTCGTTTTTACTAATTGAATATTGTCGTAATACAACCCGTTGTCTTTGTTTGCTACTTCTTAATGTCATTAGCGTAGTACTGGAAAATATTGCAAACGTCTACAGGATAGTAAATCCACCTTTTTGGCAAATTGGGCTCAAAAACCCAAGCAAACTGTTTTGAAAAAAAAAAATGTACCCAGCATATTATCGATTCTTCTGAATTACTGAATTATAATGGGAAATCTTGTCTTTTGCTGTATTTTTAAATTTCGCTCACTTGAATATCGCTGCTTCTCGAAAATATGAGAGAGGCGACTCGAAAATATATTTTTCTACAGATGTAATACACATCTTAGACACTACAGAATTTGCCATAATATCAGGGAGGCATCTTATTTAATTCATACAATCATACCAAGTTGTTTATGCCCCGGTATAAACTGTACAATTCGCATAACTTGGATATTATCAGTTGTGGCAGTACACCCGTAAGTTTATTAGGCTAAGTAACCTGCAGTTTACACAACATCGTCTTGGATTTTTGGCGCAAGAATAATGGTAGTAGTAGCATGGCAAATTGCTCAAAGCGTAACGCTTTGAAGGTATGGCCATGTTTGCATATTAAATACATGGGCGTCTATGGGAGCGCTACCGTAACACATTAACAGATGGCGCAAGCATGCGATGGCACAAATTTCTGTTGATGAACACATGGCTTTCATTGATGTCACATCAGCAGTCATGGTGGTAGTTTTGCTGCGGAGCCCGTATCTTCTGCATCGTAGGTTTTGCATGTTCCTTCAGTTGTGATTATCTTGGCAAGAACAAGTGGGAATGACCAGAGTCTTTATGTTCTTATACCGCCCGCAAGCCTTGTATTTTGCGGATTTTGTGTCACTTTTGTTTTTTAAGAGGAACGTACTGTTTTACAATATATTTTTACTCTGTAATCAAAAAATATTTTTCGAGCGGAACTAAATTGCGCAGACATAGCGATTTCAAGAAAAACTTGCTAAACGTTCACCCAAATATGACAAACAAATAGCAGTCACTCTCTGTAACCGATAATAATGTCCGCAAGTTATTCCCTAAAATTAAAATTTGCAAAAAATTTCAAATTAATAATTTTACAAAAGAGGGTCATTTTCATAGACTAAACCCTGAGAACGGAGAAATAAAACAACGAACAAGACGACACAATTTTAATATATTACGTCACTTCGAGATATACGCCGATTAATTACAGAGTTTAGGTTAGTTGCTTCTTCTTAAAAGCGCGAATAAATTGCTATTTTATCCCAAAAACAAAACGCGTTGCACGGAACAGTGTTTAGAATGAATTGTGGACTCGAAAAGGTCTGCTTTTCAGTAGGTATGTGAATCAGTGTGGCAGTAGGATTTGCTGTTCTGCGGGTTCCTCAGTAAAATATTTATTCTTAGGTTGTCTTTGACAGAATACTCTGCCTCTTTTCTCACTTGTTTCGTTTTTTGCGACGAATGTCACTAATAATTGCCCGAAGTGAGAACTCCCTCAAGAGATCTCAAATAGTATTCAAGGCCGAACTTATTTTTTTTTGCCAGATTTATTTACATGTGTTCAAATGCACACTGCTTGTGCGCTTGAAAAAAAAATCCTAACTGTCATTACTTAGAAGTTGGTACCATAGAAGACATCACCGCACCTGCATTACCGCACACTTATGCTCTTGGTGTCCGCTTGCCCGCCGCTCTGCTTGCCCGCAATGCTAAACGGGCACTCCACCGTTTTTGTTTTTTTTCATGATCTTTGATTAGCGTCCAACATAACTCAGCAGATTAAAAAAAAGTTGGTTGAACTGCTGAAATATTACATAAAAGTATTCGTCTTTCGTGGCGGTATTAAATTTTCACTTGTGGCCTTCTCGCTTTTACTTAGGTTAGTATTTATACTGGCAACACTGGAAGACAGTTTATGAGAAAGGCAAGTGAAGCTCGCAGAGACCACCAAACACAAACTTCAGAAGTGATTGGAGTGTTCCTGGCGACTGTGAAAGAGAGGAACTAGCCCGGCCGAGCTCCAAGTACATCAGACACAAGCAGGACTCTTGGGAACAACCCACGTCGACCCACCGGACCCAATCAATCCAACAGACGAAGAATTCGGCTAGTCTTGGCTGTGCACTTGGCGGGTCCGACCGAGCTAGATTTTGACATGCCCTCCCCGGAACTTCTTGTGAACGCCCTCCCATGGCAAAGGTGTCGCCATTAAATCAAATACAATCCAGTCGAATCCAATAAAGAAAATATTCCAAGGCATCACCACGTAAGTGTGACGCCATGGGTCCAAACAAACCGTTGCTAGGGTCGATGTTATGGACAAATACATGTGGCTAGGTTTCGCTACGAAAGCCCGACCGTTCATAAATCAGGAGTAGGATTTAAACTTCTAAAAATCACAGATATAGAAAGCTTGAATGTCATATATGTTTCGACAGAAGTGTGCCGGTAATCGCTTGTCACTGAAATATGTATGACTGCAACTTCCGGTCCTCAAGATGCCTGCAGCAGACGACGAATGCAAGTAGTATGCCGTCTGCCACACGCCCGCCGGCCAAGCCGGCGTCTGAATCGTGTGAATAAAGATGATATTCTGATATTGCATTTGTTTCTAATATAATGAGTATCACACTTAAAAGAATTCGTAATGGGGTGCGAAACAAAATGTGGTTTATCGAAAGTCCGGGCATCGATCGAGATAATCGTCTGCTAAAAGTGCATTGCACCCGTGAGAAAAGCACTTCTGGCAATCGGTTGAGATCCCAAATTTTGTTTACAGACTCGCGCTATGGGAGGGTGCTTTGTACCTAGTTGTACCATCGCGTGGAGAAAGATTCTTGCTGTTTCTCCAAATTTCCGCAAGACCCCAAAGCGCGAAAGAGCTGGATAAAAAAAAAAACATAAGGTGAGTTTATTACAGATTGTACTCGCATCACGGGTTCGTTGGAGATCTTCACGAAGAGAACCGGGGAAAAATAAAAGCAAAATACTGCGAAATTGCGATAGACTTCAATTCTTTAATAACCTGACAACCTCAAGAATAATAATAACAAATGACTTACTCGACGCCGTACGATTTGTTTCTTGTGCTGGCCTGCACTACGCCGGTAATGCACTTCAGGTCGTCGTCGCAACTGATCTGCATGGCGTGGTTTGATTTTACGGCATTTTTACCCCTCTGAACTAAGCTGGGTTCTTCACAGAAAAAGGACGCACATTGCGGAGGCCTCTACAGCCATGGCGATGCACTTGTTTTTGTCGCTCGTTTACCGACGCAATTCAATGAAGACACCCGCTGCAACAGAGGCCAGCAAATCTATCGTGTCGTCTGCTACCAAAGCAAAGCGGAGTGTGATACTTCAGAAATGGCTTTCATTGTTGAAATACGACACTGAGATGACAAGAACATCTTCATAATGAGATATCAAGAAGTTAGGTTGCTTACAAAAAATTATTTACGTACTTGTAAGCAAAAATCTAGCCTCATGTGGAGTCTCCATGCATTAGTCCATAGCAACCTCCCTAGCAACGGTTTGTTTGGACCCAGACGCCATGTTGTGACGTCATCACTTACGGGGTCGATTTCTCGTTTTTTTTATAAACTCTAAGGGCTGTATTCGTCACTACTAGTATGGGGGAAAGTGCTCTCTTAGTTTACTAACCTGTCTCAACATTTTGTGCCTGAAAACATTCTTTCGAAAATACCTTTAAAATGTTTATGATGTTGCGTTTGAGCTAGCAATGTTGCGCAGTGTACAGTGTTGCACTGGTTCATTATTTTCATAGTGGAACTTGCGTACACGTGGTTCGAAGAAAGTTTATGGCATAAAAAGTTGATTATATAGAAGCTCATTTGAAAACTCATTCAGCAGCACAAAAATAATACGAGATATCTAGATCGTCTGCTTGTTACAATGAACGCCGTTGCTAGTAGCCCATTGTGTTTATGGTTTATTGACATTGCTGTGAAGCCGTCATATGAAATGACATGTCTAAGAACGCGTTTAATTACTAAATACCCCAGGCGTTCTGCGCGTGACGTCGCCATAATTTTAATACACAGCAGATAACCTACAGCAATAAACACGTATCTTGCCGTCTAATGCTCTGCATGCTTCAAACTCCAGCCAGGCATTCGCATGTGCAGAACGAATAAAGTTGTATTGATGCATCGCGGCGGCAGCAGCGCAAACAAACTTGCTGATGAGATGGGTCGATTCTCAACTCAATGTTTATACAAAATCCTTTGCCCTTAAGGTGTCTCCGAAAAGTACGTTCCCAGTTCCGCATTAGCTATATTCGTATGACTAAGGACATTTATTTTTGTTGTTGCCGCACGTAAATATAAAACAAGAAGCGCACTACGTATGTGTCCCTAAACTATTCAATTCCCCGAGCAGCTTTCGCGGCAAGCCTGCACGCTGCGCGCAAAGATTTCTCCTCAACCTGTGTCAGAGGCAGTGAGAAAAACTATATATTACCCCGTTCCACCTCAATGCCGTTCGGAGGCGAACCTAGTTCAGAACACAAAGAACTAACAAAAAACAGACAAAAACGGGAGCGAGGGAACCAATGGGTTGGGAGGATGAACCGCGAACATTTGTCTCCTGGATGTCGGGTTGCGTAGGACAGCAATATTTCACCGCCCGGAGCCGGCCTCTGAGACGATGACGGCAGCGGTGAATGCTCCAGCTCGGGGACCTGTGCCCCGCGCCCTCGTCGGTGTCGTGCTGTAGGCTGTGTAAGGCGAGAGACAGGTCAAAATGTATAAGAGTGAAACACTGTTAGCGCGCGAACATGACCCCAAAGCTTTTGTGGATTTTGGTAAATCATGGTATACACCAGTGCCGGCTTCCAGGTGAATGGGGCTTCCCCCCGGTTGTTGAAGTATGCGTAAGGAAGATTTTGAGATATAGTGAACCACTCGGTGTCAATAATAAACTTAAACTTCCTTGCGTGCAAAGCAAATGGCTGCCGTAAGTCCGCCCTTCCTCCGATAATGCAAGTTAAGATTTTGTGCACAAGAAGACCTAACCTAACCCCTCCTGACACAGCCACCAAAGGATGTTAGCAGTAGTTATAAATAAATAGTGTAAATAAAATGAATCGCATTCGTGTACTTTGGGAGCAGCATGCTAAATTATTTATCTGTAATGCTATGTTACGCGAGAATTAAAGAAAACGACAAGCAATGATTACATCAGCTGAGCAGAATCCACTGGAATGCTAGGTACTTTCTTCTGACAAAGCCGGTCATGTGACCTCAAAATCTTTCGTACCAGCCGGGCAGGGGCGGATCCAGAACTCCGTTTCGGGGGGGGGGGGGGGGGGGGGGGAGCAGAAAATATATAAGAATACTATTTTCCCATTCTTTCGTGAGCACCGGGGGGTCCACCCATGTCAAATTGCCCTCCGAGAAGGGGGAGGGGAGGGTCGACTTTGTTTGGGGGGGGGGAGGAAGCGGCCGCCCCCGTTGACCCCCCCCCCTTGGATCCGCCCCTGCAGCCGGGAGGAATAGCCACATTCACCAGCAGCCTGACCGGCCCAGTAATGGCCGGAAAGACCTGTGTAGCGAGCCATACAAAATAACCACCAGTTTAAATGCAGTTGTTACAATACTGGTTTGAATTTAACACCGGAGTGACATTTCCGGATTCAGCAATAACGAAGTAACCGGGTGTCATGGCGTTCCCTTGCACTGCATTGAGTTAGAACAGTTTCCAAACTATTGAACTTTGGTAAGTTTCAAATTTAAAAAGCTCGAAACTTCCTGACATCAGTTATGCTCAAATTCGAAAGATTCGAATATGTGAAGATTTATGAAAACTTGAGTTCGAATATTATAAATTCCGTTACATATGAAGTCTGAAAAAAAAGATCGAAGATTTTAGTTTTCTTTAAGAATAAAGTTTGAGAAGTTTGAGTATTTCGAATTTCTTGGAGGTGTTCGTATACCACGGACGGGGTTAAATTCCGCAGTTTAGATTAAAAATTCGCCAAAAAATACAAAAACTGTGACAAATTTAAATAACAACGTTTCGCATTTCGTTTTTTGCCAAGAAGGCTCCCACCTTCTCAGTACCGTGGTACTTTGGGTACTACCAGTACTACTTGTTAATTGTCGTAACTCATTAAACACGTGTTTAATGGGGTGAACGGTAGCAAAAAGTCTTGAGCTGGTCAGGTGAATGTCCTCTTTATACCTCTTTGCAAACTGGCAGCATTCCGATTGAGCACAACCTAAACAGACAATCACAAACCATTCAGGACGAACGGTGCACGTAACGCAAACAGACAAAAAATTTCGCGTCCCGAAAGTTTTTAGTTGCTTTGAGCGTTTATTTCTGTTGGAATGGCCCACTGTAAAAAGAAAACACTAAGCACAGACACAGGCACTGCGCCCGACACAGCTAAATGTAGAAGAAAATAATGTAGAATGTGGAATGTGGAATATACGAAAATACAGTTCATTAGATCACGTCCGGTCGTGCAACAGGTTCGCCATATCTCGAGCACCATATCGTCGGTTTCTCGCGGTTTTCTTCTAGGAATAATAAACTATGCGGAGATTTTGAATTCTCTAATATTCCGCCGGCTACATCATGGTAACGGAAAAAGTGCTCATCCAGCGTTCGCATTCGCGCGTCGCCGTGGCTCTATGTGCGCGACTTTTGACCAAACCGGTAGAAAGAACCGGCCACTCATGAAACGAAATGACGGGACTTACATTAAGAAAGAACTAAGGTTATGAACGACGCCCCAGGAAAGCACCTCGGTCGGACTTGATACCTGCAGGCCAGGGATCAATCGGCTCGCATGGATACATCGAGGCAACCTACGCGGTTTTACACAGGAGGGGGTGTACGTGTGAGAGGTGTGTGTGTGTCACTCGTTAATATCGTCCGATCAGGCCGAGTTCTGCTCACCCTCGAGGAGACCGCACGGGACAAACGCTATAATCACGTGAGATATATAGATACTCAGTATTCGGCCACTTGTGGCCAGCTGGGAAGCGGTGGTTGCCTGCGGTACCCCGGTTTGTTGACCCGGTTCTGTCAGCGCGGTGGTCCCGCGCGGCATTGTTGCCTCACTGCTCCTACTTCGCTGTCTTTCCCATTGCCGCTCTATCTCCGACTGCCGTTCTTCGGCTGCTCCACCTTCAGTTGAGCTTCTCCCCTGCTTGAGCATGTTTTTTATTTTTTTCATAGACCTCCTCATCGTTTCTTAGAGGTGGGAGGAAAGAATCATAAGTACGAGGCACGAGGCCGATGTGAGAATCACCAAAACGCGAGCAGTTTGTTGCATCATTTAGGATCGGCTGAGTGAATATATTTGTGTTATTTGTATATGTGACTTACTTGTTACTTTGAACCTTATCGAAGTTTGAAGTTTGTCGAACTTACAAACTCCACAAGTTCGGAATTTCAAAAATCGTTGACTTTATTAGCGCCATAAATTCGATAGTTTTAAAATATTTTTTTCAGTTGCAAGAGGAAACCTGAAATCTAAAAATGTTCAAATTTCTCAGCGTAATAGGATTAAAAGTTCGAAACGTTTCGAACCTTTGGAAATGCATGACGCAGCACTATTCATTTCGAAACACTATTCCGCCATTCAAAATTTTAAAGCGGCAAGAAAAAGGATTCTGGGATCGATCTGTTCTGCTCATAACTGATTCTACGGAACCTAAGCATCCTAAAAATTTAAAAATTACAATCACGCGACGCAGATTTCTTCAAAAAGGAAAGAAGCACTAAAGTGGCGGCTTACAATTTGTCGAGGACCGCCCAGCGTCACCGCGCTGACACCGCTTCTTGAGTACGCCCCGCCTTTCGTGAACAGAAAAATACGGTACGAAAGGGGTGTGTCCCGGCCTTTCATCACGTTTTAATAAATAATTCGGCGGCGCGTAATTTGTAATTTTTTAATGTTTAGGATCCTTAGCACCCGTAGAATCCAGTTATGGCCGGCAACCTAGAATCTCAAAATCTTATTTAGTGCTCCTTTAAGTGAAGAGCCGCAGTAAAAAATCCGCGTTACAGTGTTTCTTTTTTTCTTTTACCTTATTTCAGCTAAGTTGGGAGCCCCAGAAATTCCCCGTATCGGCGAGATCAAACTACAGGGTGCAGTTTCATTATCATCATCATCACCACAAGCAATCGCTGTGTGTAAACAACTCCGATCGCCTGCACTCGCACATCGTAAGCCGCATCGCTTCCTCGCTCGCAGCATATTTGTTTCGTAGCGATATAGAGCACACTTACTGGCGTACCGTGCTACTCGGAGCATGCTTTAGAACCGGGTCTATGCAGCGCGGAGGGCTGCAGCACGTACGCGACGATGCGGACACTGTACGCCGTCGGCTCTCGTGCAACGCTGCACACCACACGATGACATGATCGTAGTTAAGCACGTCCTCTCTGTTCAACGAGACACCGCTTGCTTTCACCGAGTTCGTCCATGATTGTCGCAAGAGCCAGGGTAACTGAAAAGCGAAGTGCGTGTTTTGTGGAACATTGACAAAAACACGGACGCCGCGCCGGCCACACAAGATACAGCGCTGGCGGCCGACACGACACGGCTGCCCCGGCACGTCCGGCCGTGTCCACACATGCGCTTATTTTGCCTTCCAGGAGGACTTCACGATGAGATTGAACGGAAGGGGAGATGAGATTAGTTCCATCTAGGTGCGTTTAGAAAAAATATAACGGGGTTACATATCTTCTCACGAGCCTTGCGTCGTGGTCTTCCAAGGAAGCGAATGCCAAGAATGACTGCGGTCGAAGGGTTTGCTTTGCCACACTGCGTTAGTTCCCTAAATGGCCGCTACGGAGCGACACTCCTTGATGCTCCTCCCGAATAGGAGCATTCACACGAAGTAGAAACTGCTACTTTCCTTCGCGTAGCACGGAGGGAGTGAGACACAGTCATGAACCCGTTACTCAAAGAAAGTAACAAACCACCGCTACTCGTTACTTTCTACAAAAAGTAACTAAATACGTTACTCTTTATCGGATTCTCAAAAAGCAACGCGTTACTTTACCTCTAATATAACGAGGTTACCTTTCTCGTTAATTTGAAGATCAAATACACAACAGTTTTTGTTTTATTGTTTATTGTTTTCTGTTCTATAGCCGCTGCACTTAAGCAGTATCTGCCTCTCGAAGTATTCGCCGGTTATTATTCCCTTCTTCATTGAGAATACAATTCAGCTACGCAGAAGAGTCGTTCTACTGACGCACTCGGAGGAACGGCAATGTTGTGCTTCAGGAAGAGCTGGTAAATCTTGGATTCCCTCTCTCTTGTTTCCTCTGCTTCTAAAGTTCGAAGTTGACAATCGCTTCTGTGCCTTCCCGCGTTGGCAATCTCCGAGTTTACATTCGGTCGGGACACGATTCTTGAGGGTTCAACCAACAAACATTATTTTGTTCTCTAGTTGTTGGACATTCCAATTTGTAGAGTTCGACTGACCTGCTCAAACATAAACGTCACTAGTTGTCTTCGGTTTACCCTTGTACCTTTGTCGTAAAAGACGCATACCAAGGTTGGAATTAAAACGAGGCTGTTTATACGTTGTTGTATACGTTACACCTTAGTTACCCTACCAAAAAGCCAGTATAACTTTTAACGTTCTCGATTATGAAACTGAAAATCTAACTGGCATTGTTACTGAAAACCTAATATCCAGCTTGCAGACAAAAGAAGAATTTCCGAAGAGCTGAAACCCAGATAGAATCCAGATAGATTTCCAGTTCCATAATCCAGATAGCGAAAAATTATACTGTGATTTTTCAGTGTGGTTCTTTACTTTAAAACTAACTAAGTACGTTACTCGTTCCCAAGAAAGTAACAAGGTAGAAGTAACTCGTTACAACTAACGTGTTACGTACATATCTGTTAAGATATACGTAATGCCTTCCTGACGGCGGGCAGTGCCGTCCTCCTCCTTGGTGGAGGCGCGGACGGTTCGTTCTGTCAGCACGAACGCTCCGCAGGTGGGTGATGGAGTAGTTCTATTTTTCACTTCTTTCAGCAGAACTCTTTTGCCTCGTCTTGCAACAGGGGACACTGCGCTCTTTTCGCACTCTTCGGAATTGCTTATGCCGTTACTGTCGTTCCCGTTGTTGTAGTCCCACGTGAAATTGCAAAGTTAAATGACGACGCCACGCTCTTTTCCATGCCCTTTGTTAAGGAGATCCCGGCGTTGTGAGACACAAGCAGCGATTTCAAATCGAAGACAAACACCAAGGCGTCGATCTGAGAAAAAATATTGCCGGAAATATGATCGCGCGATTCCCGCAATTGGCGCTGTACACACTGTGTGAACGACGTTTTTGTTCAATGTATGTATGTCTTCTGCGGCTTCTGACATTAAAACCACTTTCAGAGCCCCACGGGACGCCTCATGTTTGTTGTTTGCTTCTGTATTCGCGGACGGACGCGGGCCAGTAGTTCGACGAGGGCGTCATGGGGCACCCGAAGTGGTCTTTGATACTCGGCGGTGTCGCATTCAAGACGCTCTTCGCACAGCTGGTTCTGCATCCAAAGCTCTATGTTCTGCATCCAACCTTTCAGCCAGCACCTTCTTTTAGTAGGTAGATTGCCGTCGTCGCCCGTTTCAGCGGGGCTGCTGCCATAACGGCATACCTCTGCTTCACGTGTGCACCCATTTTGCTATTCTCGACTATGGCGAGCGCGCTCTCATTAGGTTGCTCCGTGCGTTGTTGTCAAAGGTGTGACCGCTAAATTCGTCTGGTAACACTGATATCCCTTACGGCCCCCGCCACTCCTCGCCGTCCGTGTGACTGCTAGAGATGAGGATGGAGTTTCGCAGGCTGTTGACGTCACGACATCCGTCCGCGGAGTTCTCCATTCTTTAAATACCCATTAAAGCGTTATTTTTTATGTACCTTCATTACGCGCCCCCATTCGTGAAACTAGAATGCCTGGAGCCAATCTCCGACTGGTGTGTTAAGCGTACTACGCTTCCCATACATCAAAAGTGGCAACAAATGTCGTCTCAGAAGCCGGAGTGTCATGCTGTCGGACGTCGCGATCCTGGCGGTTGGTAGTAGAAATGCTGGCGAAAAGCGCAAGCGAACTCGAGTGTCGCTGTTGTCGCAGCGTCCCAACTCGAGGTTGCAGAAACTACCATAGACTGTCGAGCTATCGAGCGACCTGCAGCATCTGCCATATACACCACCGTTGCCGCGGACGCCGCCAAGGTTGCGACCGGCTACAGCATGACACGTCTATCACGTCATCGGCCGAAAATTGATAGGCCACTTTCTGGGACGCGGTGAACATAGCAGTCGGAGACGCGTTCCAGGCTCCATTTTGAAACAAGCACCTTGGCGATTGACTCGAATGATGTGGGTGCAGTCCTGGCGCGTTTGTATGTGTGGTCCGCGGTCTGCTTTGATTTAAAAGTATTTATTGTGCGAACAGTGCGTCACAGCACAATATAGGTATGGTGGCGAAAGGCTACCTTAGCGCACACAGCTCCTTCCTTCTTATACTGAAGAGGGGAGAGGGGGAGGGGGTCAACGCCTATCAGAGACCCAATTAAACCGCACTTGGACCCGGGAAGGACCACTGTTGGACCACCCCTGATATGCACTCCTGCTAGCGGTGACCGAAGTCCGGCAAAAAGTGGCGTATATATGCAACCTGGACGCATGCGACACGTACGATATTTCACAAACGTCAGCCATTGTGCATGCTGGCGACGAATAAATTTTTACGTCTTGGAAAGAAAAAAGAACTAGGAAATTCGGGATATTACACAGAAACATTTAAGTGATCGTAATTTTATATGTCCAACTTGTTTTGTTTCTTTTTATTTATATTTTGTCTTCACTCTTACAAAGCGGAAACAACCCGCTTTTCTTAACGTGCATTCACAGGAACATTGACTCATTCGAAGCGTCCTAAAACTTGTGCCGTACATTTTTGCAGGAACATGTGTAACCGCACCGTAACTAGAATACCTGATAGCTTAGTCGTAAAAGTATTAGGGAAATAATTAACCATGACCTAAAAACAAAGGTTTTTCTCTATGATAAAAATGCGCAAGTCATCCAGCGGGTGGCAAAAAAAAGGAAACTAAATATCCCAACGACTCCAAGACATGTAATCACTAAACTAGCTAAAATTATCAAGCAACTTTTTTTTGTCTTCTGGCGCCTATGCGGTGCGCATCCCCTAGAAAGTCCATTAGTATATTTGCGTACACTAGAAAAAAAAATGTCGGTATAGCCCGATGCTCAGCGTCAGAATTCATTGTTGACACTTGAGCACTAACTTTCCGCAACAGACCCTGCAAGAAAAAAATAAGCCCCGCAACTAGAAAACAAAAACAAAACAAAAAAAAACCTTCGAGACGCGACACTTGGAGGTTAAGACCGTCGGAAGCAGCGGTGCTTAAAGCCAAGAACCTTTACCTTCGATTGCCACACGCGCCTCTCATGTCAGGATGCCTAGGGAACCGAACGGGCATCACGCACCAAATTACTTCTCCTCGAAACTCCCTTCCCCCTCCCTCCAATGTTCCCGTGGAAGGATCCCGTCCCCCCGATTCGCAAAGAAGAAAGGCGCGCGGATCCCAAGATTGCGAATTGAGCCCGTGTTTGCAGTGACGGCCTTGTTTGCACTGAGCTTCGTCTGAGATGTTTGCACTGCGCTGGCTCACTGCCTCGTCCGTCCCCGCCCAAGCCTTTCTCCATGCTCCTCTTCCCTGTGCTCCTCTTCCTTATGCTCCCCGTCCCTATTCTCGCCTCTTCCTACAAATTCTTTCCCCATTCTCTCCTTTCCTAATATCCCCTACTCCAATCTCTCCTTTCATGTGCCTTCCTCCCCCATGCTCACATTTTCTATTCACCCCTTCTCCTCTCCTTATCTATTCTCCAAGCTTTTATTGCCCTTCCTGTAACCCTTCCATATTCTCTCTTTCTTTTTTTTATTTTACCCTTCCTTTTCCAATGCTCCAGCACCTTTTTTTTCCTTTCATTATTTATTATTTTATCCTTCTCCATTTTCTCCTTTTCAATTCTACACTTCCATACTATCACTTACCAATTCCTCCTTCATATTCTCCCCTTCCGTATTCTCTCCGTCCCTATTCTCCCCTTCCGTATTCACCCTCCCTATTCTCCCCTTCTCTACTCCTTCCTTCCCTATTCTCCTTTATGTATACCAAAATCCGGGAAATGGGGATGTTTCCAATACATTCCCGCACCCCCTGACATTGTATACAAGAGTGGCCTCGTACGGTCCCGCGGAGAGTTGATGTGCAGAATTATTAGTGCTCCCCTTCTCCCCCTTTGTTTAAGAAAATTGTGTTTCGCTGATAGAGGACAGAGCAGCGTGAACTTCTAGGCGCCAGCGCAGTGCTTATACCTGCTTAATTTTCATTGAGCTAAATGAACCTCAGTGTCTTAAAGGCGCTCCAGCACTTTCGAAGAGCCGGAACAGCGAAATAGTGGATGCATCCTAATAGGAAGTCAAGGGATTTGAAACGAATTGTGTATAAAACCGCCCATAGCGTTCATACCACGACTGATGCAATCATACTATTTATAGCAGGCCGAAATTTGCTTGATAATTTTGTGCGTTGCTAAATCACAATCAGTGGCAGAGCGTGTCTGCCGCGGAAATGCTGAGAAATCGAAACTCATGAAACTTGACGCTACCAAGATGGCCGCGCACACAGTGTTACCAAACCAGAAACCAGTATCGCATTTCGTCTAATAGAGCCTTTGGCTTGTATCGTCTAGGGAGCCTTCATGTGCGCTTGGCTAGGGTGATGCCACCCTTTGTAATGTCGCTCGCCGACAAACCAGCAGACATTTTGGTTCTCGGCGATAATCCGTGGGGCTTATAACCCTCCCGGAAACAAGCACATTATCTCACAAGTTCGGAGCAGCGTTGTGGAACCCACGGAGGGAGGATTAGCATTTTTCCCCCCGGATGGGAGGACCGATGGACACAAAGGCCACTTTCCGGCGCACGGGGAAACAAGGAGGAACAAAATGGCGGCGGAAAAGGGTGTGGGAAAGGGAAACAGGCAGTCGGCATCACTCTATGCGAAGCGCACATGAAGGCACTTTATACCCGTTTTCACCTCAAGAAAACAGTAAGTTTTGCGCATTGTTCATACGCCGCACGAAATAGTTCTCGCCAGATTTGGTTGTCGGAGGCAGAGGCGATGACTTTTGGCGTTTGAAACGTGTACTCCTTGATAAGATAACGTGTATCCACTCCAAAATGCTACTAAATATATCTTAAATCTCCACCTAAAGGTGGAAATTAATAATCATCCGCGAGAAGCTGGACTTTTTTTCCTACGGTTCTTGAGGTGAAAACAGGTATAGTAGCGTCGGCTGCGCCCAGCCTTAACCCTTA